>JAODAL010007425.1:0-125280 GCA_025379985.1 Phyllomedusa bahiana
CAATGCGAAAACTTCTTAAGATAAAGGAGAAATGGAATACGGGTTTTCATGAAACCTTGCTGCCCTTTTAAACAGTCCCCCTCACACCCAAAAGATAAAAAAAGGGGAAAAGAAAAATAAAAATTTGCAGGAAAAAAATTTAAACTTTTTAAAAAAAAGTTTTAAAAGAGGACCATTTCGGGTTTAAAAAGGAATTTAAAGTAGACCGGCCAACTAATCGTACCCCCGGAAATTTGGGGGCCCCACAACATCAAAGATCCATGCCTGATTCATCTTGTTTGAAAGTAAACCCGATCCACATTATCTGGGGGAAACCGGATCCCGTTTGTCTGTAATGAAAACCCCCCAGCGGCTGAAGGTGGGCTCAGATATGACGCTGGCTGTTTGGGAAAGGAAACAACCCCCTATGGCGTGACGACCAGCTGGGGCCAAACGGGTCCTTTTTGGGTTACCCGAAGCCCCCTAGGGGCCCGGGAAACCACATGCAAAAAAAACCGGTGTTAAAGACGCAATAGTCTTCCCAAAAAAGACCCTTAAAACTGACCCTCTGTGTTTTTGGTTGGGGCCCGCTTTTGCATGCTTTGGGTGAGGGGGTAAACAAAGATTGCCAAGGTAAACCCTTTGGGTTTTTGCCACCCTTGCCTGCTGCTCCCCAACTACGCCTATTTGGCACTCAACTGCGCCCACGTCGCTGATTTGTTCCCCCCGGGGACTTTTGGGGGAACAAACAAACTCAACAAATGCCCCTCCATTTTGATAAAACAAAAGGTCTCCATTTCCTGCATTTTAAACTCTCTTAGGGGGTGGGTGGAAGGAAAGTCCCGAGTTTTTTTTTTGTCCCCCGGGAAACCAGAGGGGGGCCCCAGTAACTGTTGTTCATTTTTGATCCTTAATGCGGGGATAAATTGGGGGAAATGGAGCCCCCCAAGCACTATTAAAGAGAGGGAGCCTTGTTTTCCCAAAGCCTCGGGGTTTCGGGGGGCACTACAAACTGATCTTCCTAAATTTTTTTCCCCCTCCGCCCCCAAATTTCGCGGCCAACCCCCTTTCCAAGGCAGTGACGTCAGAAACATCGGGGGTCTAGGAAACCTCCCCTCCCCCTTTCCGCGCCTCCGGCACAGTCAACACACCCTGTTTTTGCCTAATGATGCACCCTGAAGTTTGAGCCCACCTTCCCACAAGCTCGGACCCCGAACCACTGCCAAAGGGAAGACCGATGAAAATTGGAAACTGTCGGGCCTTGGGGAAATTAGAGGGAGAGAAAGGCTCCGTGTCCCATCTGTGTCCTCCCCTCCCTGTCCGCTGGGGGGACCTGTTGTTTCAAAAAGGGCCAACGATCATTCCGGAACTAAAAATTAAACCAAAAAGCTCATCTGACAAGGGCATTGCCCCGCACTGCCCCCTTTTTGGTGGCTTTTTTCAAAACGGGCAAGGATGGGGGCAAGCTCTTGCACCTCCTCCACTCTCGGGGCTTCAACACCCCGAGGTCTCACCGCTGCTTGGGTCGGGCCATGTGTCATTTTCGTACGCTAATGGTTTTTGCGCTGCGGGCCCCCCAATGGGCGGGAGCATTTTGGAGGGGGGGAATTTCCAGCGGTTCCCCACCCCAACAATGGGGGAAACGGGGACGGGGGAGGCCGACGACGCGAAAACCAGCCAGGGGGAAACAAGCAGGGTCCCAAACGACGGGAATAGCAACTCAAACCTCGACCTTCTTCAGAAAGGCAAGCCGAGACCCGGGGGGCTTTTTTAAAAAATTTCGGACACAAGGTTAAAATGCATTGCCGGGAAAGGGTTTGTCCCCCCCAAAGCCTACCGACCCTTAAGGGCGGCCAGCATTTTTCCAACCCTTAGCCCCGCACACCCCCTTTTCCCCCGGGCAAAAGGTTTTTTTTCCCCCGGGCCACGCCCCGGGTCTCGCGCGGGAGAAACCGCCACACCCCCTGCCCTGTTTTGTGGAGGGTCCCCAAGGCAGATCAATTTCACCCCCCCCAGCCGGGTTGGTCCCCCGGGCACTTGACCCAACCAGGGGAAACCTTTGGGGGAAAGAACTCGCACCACCCCCTGCGGTTTGGGAAAGCGTGCGCTAAACCCTGAAGCCACCGCACCCCCCAGAACATCCACCCAGCTCACCCAGAGAGCGGGAAAAAGAGATATAGCCCCTTTGGGGCCGTGCTTACTATCCATGGGGGTTTGGGGGAGATGGATTTTTTCCGGACACAGATGCAGAAACCCGTTTTGAAATTTTTTTTTAGTCACGTGCTGCCAGAGCAGGGACGGCTTTTCTGGCAAAGAAATCCTGTTCGGCATCTGGTAAAAGGGGGCAGGCGAGGGCCTTTGACGGGGAACCCATCTGTGTCCACCAGACGGGAAAAGGGAACATTTCCCAAAGGGCCAAAAACCCCGGGAATGCCGCCCTTCAGGGTTTTGGCTTTTTGGGGTGGTTTTGGGGTTTAAAATTTTCTTTCCCGCTCCCCCAAAACCCGGGAAAACGAAAGCTGGAAGCTAGACGGCCCCCGTAAAGGGATGCAGGTCGTCAAACTGGCGGGGAAGGGGAAGGGGGAGGGGTGGGTCCGGGGGCCCGGTGGGGACTCGGGCAAAGGTTTGGGGGCTGAAGCAGAGGCTGATCCCGATAAAGCTCTGAGAGACAAGGGGAGCTGAGGGAAAGCTGGTGGTGGCGGGGGGAGAAGGAGGGGGAGACAGAGGGGTTTTGTAGTGGTTGGAGGCCCGCGCGGGCTTTGCCTTTTTTTTGGGCCCCGTGCCCCCCCTTTCAACCAAGGGATTCGCTGCAAGTGCTAGACAAGTTGGTGGTGTTAACCACTTTAAATTCTTTTTCCTCTACTTTTTGCGTTTACGGCAAAAAGGGGGCATATGACACGCTGAGTAATTCAAAGGCTTTCCCCAAAGAAAGGGCCCAGGCTTTTAGAGGTCCTGGGCCTTTTAAAAAAAAGGGGATAAGCCCAGGAGCGGGGTTTTCCCCGACCGTGGGTGGGGGGAATCATATAAACGGACTTCTGCGACCGCCCTCCTCCCTTTTTGGGCGGGGCCCGTATTGACACTACCCCCTCGTCTTCCTCCTCGTCCCGATGAAGCGCTCGCAACAAATTCTGCGGGAAAAAACCATGAAAGGATCGCAATGTCCCTCATCATCATCAAACCACAGGTGGGCTTTGGGTTTGTCCCGACTTTCTGCATCCAGAAGCTTCGGGCTACAAGCAAAGGGGGGCGCAAGGCGTGGCCGACCGGCCCCCGGGTTTTTTTCCGATTGAAACCCGGGTTCCTTCACCTCCTTTTGATTGGATCAGTAACTGGGCGTCAAGCAGACTAAATCAAACCTCTTGACTTTTAACATGCCTTTTTGACCCCAACCCAATTTTTTCATCAAGAGGGCCCTTTAAAACAAAAGGGTTAACCACAGGGGTGGGGACAGAGTTTACATTTGGGGGGTGCCATGTTTGGGCGGATGGTGAAATGCTGAAGACGACATTTGTTGGCCCCGGGCCGCGAGGACGGGAGGTAAACTCTAGATGCAGGTTGCATTTAAACCCCTGAAGGAAGATTGGCGACGAAGTTTTGTTTCTTAGATTCACAGGGCCCTGACCCAGCAATACAGGGGCCGACGGGCCCCGCAACTTTACCCACCGCTGGCATGGGGTGTTTTTCCCCCACACGGGAAAGGGGCAAACCTTTTCCCCATACCCCTACCTCCAAGTACACCCCCCCTCTTTGCTCGCTACCACCTGCAAATTTTCCCCCATTTCATAAATAAAAAATTGAGAAGGTAAAGGAAAGTTTTGGGAAAATCTCTTATTTAAAAAACAGCAAAAACACAGCTATTCTCAAAATTTCCCCCTAATCAAAAAAAAAATTGCTGGATTCAAAATTTAAAATGCAAGGTGTCATCAACAAAAAACTGGGGCGGGGGAAAAGTCCAAAAAAAAACGTAAACTTTTAAAATTTTTTTATATAATAAAAAGGGATTTTTTTTTTGCACCTTTCAAAATTTACCCCGTGGTGAAAATAAATTGCTGTTTTAAGATTTAAAATAGAGCTGGGGTCCCAAAGAACAATGCGGGTACGCAAAATCAAAAAAACCCCCGTAACTTATGTTTTGGTAAATAAACTATATTATTTCAACCTTTTAAATTTACCTTTTGGTGAATAAAAGAATTTTCTGTTTTAAGAATTTTTCGTAAAATCTTCTTTAATGGAAAAAATCTGGGTTGCAAAAGTCAAAAAACCCCGTAAAAATTAAAATTTTGATAAATAAACGGTATTTTTTTGCACCTTTCAATTCACCTTTTGGGGGAATATAAATTGCTGTTTTAAGATTTACGTAGATGCTGCGTCAATGAACAATGCTGGGTGCGCAAAAAGTCAAAAAACACGTAACTGTGATGTTTTCGTACGATACACGGTATTTTTGGCAACAAACAACCTGTGCTGCTACAAGATTGCTGGATTGTAATTTAACTGCAAGGGGGATAATCAACATCACAGGTGTAAGGGGTAAAATTAAAAAATGAACACCTATCTAAAAATGTATACTGATAATAAAAGTGGAGTTTTGCAGCTAACAAAGAGACCTGCAGTTACTAGAAATGATGTGTATCCAAATTTAAAAAAGTTCAGGCTGCCCAATATCCAGAAATATTTCAATAGCAAACTGTTAATAATAAAGATATTCCACTACAATGTCTACACTAAGTCTTGGTGAACTTTATCCAGTGTTCTTTAAAATTTGAGCTTGTCTGTGTTCGCCCGCCCGGGGGCCCCCCCCCTCTCCACCGCCGTGAATTTACAGCGGTAGATGCTGCTTTAAAATTCTCTAGCTAACTACATAAAATGTTCAAATCTCTAATCTAACTAAATTGGAAGGATCACAGCTAATAGTAGAGGTTTCTCTGTGCAGAAATAGACTAATTTCGCTGAGCTTTGGCCACAGGCAGAGGCAGGTCCTATCCCTATGAGACGCGAGAGACACTGAGGCTGAACAGGAAACGCTGTTTTTATTAAAAACGAGGTCATGTGATTTTTCCAAACCAATCGCAACCATACACATCCCAGTCATGAAAGTCGCACACGCAATCTCACCCTGCTTATTCTGTAATCTGATTTGCTGGCCGCCAAAATTCAGGAAGCGCCGAAAAAGGCGCGATCTTAATAGATGATGCTCAGATTTTAACCTTAATTATCGCATGATCTGGAAATTTCGATCACCATAAAAACCTTGCCGATTTGAACTTTGTCGATAAAAATCGCTCAACACTATTGATGAGGAAAGATAACTAGGCATAAGGCTGAATGCATGTACAGATCCTGTAACAGAGTCACAAACTCTGAGAAGCTCTGAGCGAATAATACAGCACCCATAGACATCGATTATATCTCTGTGTGCCTCAGATTTAACTTTTTTGTCAGTTTTCATTAGTAAATTAGTGTATGTTATGTTATATTAAATGTCATGTTACGGAACTATTTTAGGGCAAGAGAGTCAACAAAATAGTTCCATACACAGCTCTCACAGCAGCACACAGAAAGCCTCTGTGCCTAAGAGATGTCCATTATGCTTAAAGTTTATATAACATTCAGGATCTATAGGAAGCTGGGTGACATTCTCTATGGGTGCTGGGAAGGTTGTTAATCAAGGATATAACTCTAGAAAATCTAACACTTTAAGCAGGCATATTAGATTATAAATGGCTAATAAAATGCAACACAAGGATAATTGTTGGTATTTTTATTTCAGGTGAAAATTCACTATGAGCAGCTCTCTTTTTATTGCCATTTAACAATTTTTATTACATTGTACATTGTTAACATCCATAAACAAAAGAATCCAGAGGTCGTAATTGTTCCATTGATTTCACACAAACTATTACGTGATGACAATTACCATATTAATGATCAAAAAAATATATTAAATACTATTACAATGCACAAAGTCTATTAAAAAAAAAAAATCAACTACATTACACTGTAAAAATAGATGCGTGTCTCAAAGGCAAACATTTTGTGTTAATTTGAACGAGAAAAATATAGATCTCTTCTATTGTAGAACATAAACTGCAATAAATTATACTAGAGAAACACACAATGATGCATATTGTGTAGCCATAATGTTTAAAGAGTGTCCCTGCTACTCACAATGGAATATGCTATCTGGTGTAATTATATTTAATTATATGTCATCCTTGATAACCTCTTGTCAAATGACTATGGTGGTCAGTTCCTGTAGTGAAATGTTCTCTTACCAGGACCAAAAAAAAAAAAAAATGCCAGAAAGGATTGTCCTTCACAGTCATGTGACTGGCGTCATTATGGACAATGAGTCATTGTGTCGCAATAAAAGCAATAGAGCAGGCCGCATCCAAGGAGGCCTGTGGTGGGGTAAACAAAGCAGTACCTACATCACCTAGCTTGTTTCTCAACACTGGGCAGCTTTAGGCTGGGGCGACACTAACAGTCGACGTGCAACACCTGTAGCATGACAAAATTTACATGTGATGCACATGTGACTTCAATACTAAAACTGCAGTTTAACAGTCATAGGACATCACATCAGGTTCCAGTTTCATTTTCTTCTATAAGGTTTTCTGTCGCTATATCTATAAATCATTACTGTTGGGTCACAGACAGACAGCAAAACACCATGTGAACAGCCACTTAGCCTGTAGCCACTACCTTAAAATGTAATTGTACTAGAGGCATAAGCATTACAATAAAAATGCTCATTTAATATATGTGAAAAGAAAGTATCCATTTGTACACTATGTATCTTTATCTTTGGAAACAGCTGGTGCTTATGCTACAAAATTCGAGTTTCGACATTTGGCAGGAAATGAAAGGTGTATACAATAAACCAGACAACATTCTATTCAGCTATTGCAAGGCCTCCTTTTGCGATGGGTAAAGGACCTTGTACCAAAAAGATGGCCCAAAGCAACTACAATCTCCATAAGATCTCCACTCTGACTCATGGCTATAGTCAACAAGTGGTTTTGATACATAAGGGCCATAAGCAAGAGTATTCATATTGCTTTTGCAAGAACACAACACGAAAGTTACATAACTGATCAGATATTCTGGATCACTGTCACCAAAAGCAGAATCTTGTATTATGTTTTGTGGTACCTTATGATGAAAATGAAAGTAAACATACTTATATCAAACCTATTCATTGAATGGTGTCCTATGGTGTCTGTAGGGCAAACATAGCCTCTTTTGGACTGCATTTGCTTTATTTCCTATCGCTATACACTTCATGTGACGAACATAATAACTTGGTAGGTAATACTTATGTGTCAGGCTCATAAAGCTTCTAAAATGGGTAGTCTAGAAAGTAAGCCCAAAAGAAGCTACATTTGTCCTGTTTCCTGTGGCTTTCACCGAAGATTCAAAGCGTAATATGAATGGGATCTTACAGGGCCAACTACTGCATATCAACCTACATGACAAGATAATACTGACCATAGCTAAATTATAAGTTTAGCACTTTTACTACTGAGTTTACACATTTGAGTATAGCTTTTAACTTACAATTAAAAAAGAAAAGCTTACAGTCCCTGCTGTGTCCTAGGCTCTACTACATGATAAAAGGTGCTTAATCGGAGACTGACTCAGACATGCCATCTGACAACTCATCTTACAAGGCTCTCTCTTGGACATTACAGTAGATTTAATAATACCGATTAAACTTAGCAACTCTCCCATAGTGCCACCTTTACCAGAGTTATCTATAGTGTTGGACATGGTGTTTTTTGACACTTTTCTACTCCAATAGCGTTTAATTAAGAAGGCACAATTTATCCCTATAAATCGGTCTGTCTCAGCTCTGCTTAAAGTTCAATTGGCACTCTGATGACAAAAGTGACAGAGAAAAGAAGTCAAGAAAATCATATTTCTCTAAAAATTTAACCTCTAAAATCCTTTTGTACATTGCGGTCCAGTACGTGTCTGTATGACGTGATTTAAGTATGAGAAGCTAAAAACTTGCAGTAATACAATGTAAATACTGTATTCAATTAGACAGCTGTTAAAATGGATTACATTTATGACAGATAGCGAATTGTAGACTACAGTTATGCTCACTAAAATAATTGTGAACCCTAAAAGTGAAATACTCACGGATATAATATTCAAGAATAGATCTGCATTTTTTTTTATAGAACACAACACACAAAATTGTCAAAGTAATACTTTTTTTTATTTGGTAGGGTTACCATTAGTGTGCAAGGTTATAACCAATTCTAGAAACAGTACTCACAAATTAAGCAGATGAAATTTGGCAAGATCTATAAAGTGGTACTAAAAGTGCTCAAAAATATTATAAGGGCTCCTGTGACATCAGTAATCTCATTAAAAGCTCTACATACATATATTATTTATAATGGAAACCGAGCGCTGTCAACTGTGTGCCTGCTGCCATTAATTTATTTGTATTATTTAACAATACTTCCATTAAAACATGCACAAATTTTATTATGGTCTATTAACACAAAGCAGTTTTGACAAATTTTTTAAGCTTTTTTTTTTTTTTTTACTGTAGCAGAGAATTTTGGTGAAACTGCTTATATTAACAGAAAGGTCTTTTCAATTTTCTATATTGTTTGGAAAGTTGTTTCAGAGGTGCTACTCATTTGCAAAGATGTTGCTAATGAGTTTATTGTTTTTATAGCCGTTAATGCTGTAAACACAGTAATTACTTAATTACTTATTTGTAACACCTTTCCAAACAATTTAAGACATTAAAAGGAGTTTGCTGTTAATCAAGGCAGGTTCACTGCAGTTCTTAGCTGCAGTAGAAAAACTGTGCTAAAAACACTTGTGAAAACACTACTTTGTTCACACATGGTGAAAAGGATTTCAAGGGAAATAAGTGCATAAATTACAAGCATTTTCCATGTGTATTTTACGCCTGGTTATTACTTTGACAGGGCATTTGGTGTCAAACAACACAAAACATATTATGTGATGTGTATTTTGAATAGCCCACTGATTTCAGATTACTTATGTAAAAAGTGTGTTTTATATGTCACGAAGTATGTATATCAAAAAGTCACATTACAACATGCATCAAGTGCATGTTGGTTCTTATTGCCATAGAAAACTTTAGGACACTTTTAGATGGCTTCTATGATGTATATTTTGGTGCATATTAAACATCAAAAACGCGGTGTGAACATAGTCTTAATGTGTTGCATGCCACTGCAGATTTATCAAAACTGGTGCAAAAGTAAAAAATAGAGCAGTTACACATAGCAGTCAATCAGATTTAAATTTTCAGAGAGGGAAGCAACCCAATTGTTTTAGGCAATAGACCTTGTCCACTTTGCACCAGCTTTGATTTATTCACCCCTATGACAAAACTGTACTAGTCAGGGCCCCCCCCCAAGTTCTTACAAGTAGTATGCCTAGCACAAAAAATCAATTACTATGGGACACAATAAATGAACACATAAAACGGTAACTAATGTAGATGCTGTATTTTTACCCAGGATAATGTATTAGCTCTGAATAAATACAGAACAAAATAGGTTCTAACAAGAAAAGCTGTAAAGTGCAGGCAACACGTTTCATAAGAATGTGAATAAGTAATGGTAAGGAGTATTGTGTATGTGTTCAGGTGGTCAGAGGATGCTATGTTCAAGTAATTTATCTATTAGACTATTGTGAATAACCTTGAGCACATTCTATGACACTATACACTGTGTGAATTGTTCTACTTCAAGACAACCTGAGCTCACATAGAAGAGATAAAGATGCATCTTCAGTCCTTAACAGTTGTCAACATTATGCAAAACAAGCGCCACTCTGCATGGAATGTAAACCTGAAACATAGGAAAACAATTCAGGAGAGAAGGAAAAAAAAAGAACAGAAAATCAAATGTGTTGGCAGAAGACAGTTTTTACGAATACTAGGAAATCTCTGTGTAACTAGGACGGCATAAAAAGCAGCGTCCAGTCTGAGAGTGCTAAGTGAAGTAGTAAATGTTAACCACTAGAGTGCAGCAAGTCATTTGCAACCAGTAAAATGTCCAAAAGCGTGTTTTCATCAATACCACTTGAAGGTGCAGTACATTCCCATCTATTAGGATTCTTAAGCTGCTAAAAACAGTTTCAGAGCAACAAATGAGTTGCTTACAATAACATGGCGTGAGAAACATCTCCTCATTTATGGAAATAAAGAGAAAAACTTTTTCAGCATACATCAATTTATGCACAAGCAAAGTGACAGATCCTTAAAGAGGTTGCTTACTTTATATTATTTTTATTATGTATATAATAAAATCATATGATTTTCTAAGATACATGCATTAAAAATCTGGTGCTCTGCCTCTTTTACACCACTGCAGTAAGTCCCTAGCTGGAAATAAAAAAAAAAAAAAAAAAAAATGGTACAGGTGACATCTCTGTCCATAGTAATTGCTCTCATAGAGCAACTATATGGATGAAACATGCTGTAATGAAGGGCATGTTTGCCTGAAACGCGTCAGCAGGATTCACATGCTGTGTAATTGGAACAATTTTATGGATATTCAATAAATAGCACTTTTATGGAAAGCTGGATCCCCTCCTTTCTTACAGATTAAACATGGCCTCTGACATGCAACCTCCTGGCATTCAGTCAGCAGCAGGGTTACATGACATCAATGGGTAACTAAGTAGGAAGAATTATTATTACTACGCCTATTCCAGCAACTTCTTTACTGTATGTAGCTACATGTATAGCTGCTGTCTCCATAAGAAAAAACGTACAAAAAAAAGAAGGTGGAGACGAACGTGTGACAATGCTGGAGGGGGTAATGCTGGAGAGTTTCTGCTACTCAAACTAGTTACCTGGATAACGGGTCACATGACTGTTTTGTCCACACAGGTACTCCATAGGAGCCATAACTATGAACAGGAATGTGGCCATTACCATTTTTGTTCCCAAATAGGGGCTACTGCTCTGGTATAAAAGCAGAATATTCATTGTTCACGTGCTGGGTTCAGCCATTTACAGGCTAATGTTAATGGCTGCGCCTGTCACGTGAATATTTTTCATCATGCCCCGATAGACTTACTAGCATTTTGAACTGTCAGAACATCTCTTTAACATATGTCCTATAATTATGATGCCTTCCTGGTTTTGGCCTCAAAAACTGCATCTAAAAAAGTTGAATATGGGATCACCCCCTTAATAATTGCAAATATTTTTTTCAGGGCACCAACAACAATCGGCACTTGTGTAGACCAATAACCGTTTCTGCTTAACGAAGACCTGGCATTTTCCTGACCTGTGTTAGAAAATATTTGCATTTCTCATGACATTTCAGGAAAATATTATCTCAGAACTCTGCATTGTGTTGTATCTCTGTTAATCCTTTTGGAAATGTGCAAATACATTAAGAATGGGGTGTTGTGATGAGATGCACCCAGTGCAATGGGTGCATCTCATCACAAATGCAGAGACTGTTTTTATCAGTTCTGTGTCAGGCTGTGAAAGGGGTAATAGTACCACTTGGTAAGTTATTTCAGGAGGTTAAAAGAAGTATGAACAACTTAAAAAATAAATCATTCTTAAACCATTAATTTACAAAGAATACAAGTATTTTCTAAAACAGATGTGTGAATGTGAATAGATGGGGTTATTTAAAAACTTTGTGAATGCTTATTTTTGCTTAGGCATCTACAGTATGTCACACAAGTCAGTACACCCCTCACATTTTTGTAAATATTGTATTATATCTTTTCATGGGACAACACTGAAAATATAACACTAATAGAATCTAAAGAAGTCAGTGTATAGCTTGAATAATAATGCAAATGGAGAAACTGTGCCCAAAGTGTCAATATTTTGTGCAGTCACCATTATTTTCCAGCACTGCCTTAGCGGTCTTGGGCATGGAGTTCACTAGAGCTTCAGAGGTTGTCACTGGATTCTACTTCCGCATCTCCATGAAGACATCACGAAGATGGTGGATGTTAGAAACTTTGTGCTCCTCTGCCTTCCATTTGACGTTGCCCCATAGATGGTCAATAGGGTTTAGGTCTGTAGACATGTTTGGTCAGTCTAGTATTTTACCCTAATTTCTTTAGCTAGGCAGTGGTCATCCTTGAGGTGTGTTTGGACTCATTGCACGGCATATATGGGGCTGTGCCAAATATCTGGTTTCTTTTCAGTTCTGTAGAACCCCGAAATCAGGCTCATTACAAAGTGCCGCAGGCGCTATGTAATGTGCCTGAGAATTGCGTGCGGGACTTTTAAAAATGTGGCGAACGGGGCTGTGGGAGATGGGGCGCACTAGAACCATAGCGAAGCTATAGATTTATAACTTTGCTATGGCTTTTCTAGGCGCACTATTACTGGAAAAGGTATACCACTTTCAAAGTGGTATACCTGAGCCAGAAATGTTGTACAAGCGCTAGAATGTGCCTGATTTATGACCTGCTATAGAGCGGATTCATAAATCAGGCGCATTCTAGATTAATATCATGCACATGAAATTTGGCGTTTAAATGCCAAATTTCAGATATGTCCGCCCATTATGTTGAAATACTGGCCTGTGGCCCAGTTTCCAAAGGGAGGGGATAATGCTCTACTTTAGTATGTCACAGTACATGTTGGCATTCATGGTTCCCTCAATGAACTGTTGCTTCACGCAGCCAGCAGCACTCGAACAATGACACTCCCACCACCTTGCTTGATTGTAGGCAAGACACACTTGACTTTGTGCTCCTCACCCGATTGTTGCCACACACGCTTGACGTCTGAGCAATGACAGTTGACTCCCCACCTTGTTTAACCTCTCTAGCAATGTTGGCAGCACTCATACATCTATTTTGAAAAGAAAATCTCTCGATATGACGCTAAGCACGGGCACTCAACTTCTTTGGTCGACCATGGCGAGGCCTGTCCTGAGTGGAACATATCTTGTTAAACCACTGTATAGTCTTGGTCACCATGCTGCCCCTCAGTTTCAGGGTGTTGCCAATATTCTTATAGCTTAGGCCATTTTATGTAGAGCAACAATTATTATTTTCAGATCATCAGAGATGCCATGAAGTGCCATGTTGAACTTCCAGTGACCAGTATAAGAGAGTAGTGATACCAAATATAACACTCCTGCTCACCATTCACACCTGAGACCTTATAATACTAACAAGTCAAATGAGATTGTGAAAGGAAAATGGAATATTGGGCTCAATTTGTCCATTTTCACTTATGGGTGTACCCACATTTGTTGCCAAGGGTTTAGACATTGATGGCTGTGTGTTGAGTTATTTTGAAGGCACACCAAATTTACACTGTTATACAAGCTGGACACGGACTACTTTAAATTGTACATTGTCATATCGTTAGTCTTGTCCCATGAAAAACTATACAATGTGTGCAAAAATATGAGGGGTGTAGTCACTTTGTGAGATGATGTTAGATGTATTTTTATACAGTATGAATCAGCAGAGAACAAAATCCACAGCAACACAATGTGTATATTTTGACAATATTTAAAGACAAGGTAAAAATCAGCAGCAAAATGTTTCATAGATCACATAAAAATGTGCTGTTGACTGAACAATTTACAGCAAGCTATTAAAGCTGTGAAAGCTGTATGCGATGAAAACACTTGGGCTTGAAAATCTCATTCACTTGTACTACTTTGTATGAAGTTGCAGATTTTTGGTTACCATGTGAACCTAATCTTCCTGAAAATCCCATTGATGCTTCACATTTGAAATTTTTAGGCACTTTTCCCAAATGACACAAATAGAGAAAAAAATAAAAACGGCAGCACCAATAATCACATATTAAAAAAAAACTTAATATGTGTGACCGATATTTTAATTTAGCAGATTTTTAATCAAAAGATACAGTATTTTACAGTCTCTTAACATGTCTGTATATAGTAAATACTCGTGTTCCCTATGAAATCATTCTGGAGAATTTTCTCTTAAAACTCTATAACTGTGTTGCTGAATATGTCAGTTGGGTGTTACTAATTTGGGGGGGGGGAGGGAAGGTCAGAGCCGTCTTAACAGAATTATGGGCCCCTGGGCATAGCACTGCAGTAGGCCCTGCCCAAATACATGACGTCACACTTGGCCATGCCTTGAGCACCCCCCAAACGGACCTATATTATCACGCCACTTATGTCTGGACACCGGCAGGTTGCAGCCTACAAGACTATTTGGCAGGGCAGGGAGCCTTTGGCTCCCTTCTCCACCATGGTTTTTAACTATTTGCACATCCTAAAACCACACAAACAGTTAAATAAGCAAAGCCAAGAAAAGGACCAAGGGTATGTTTATTGTATTCCTGGGACATGCATACACCATTTGGGGCCCCTATACCTGTGGGGCCCCCGGGCAACTGCCTAGTGTGCCCAATAGAAAAGATGGCCCTGGGAAGGGTGTTATCCTGCACAGGCTGACAATGTCCAATCGGTGCTGGCATAGTCAATGGCTGCAGGGACACACCACTTTAAAAACTGGAAAGGTAACACCAGTAAACTGATCCAGTAATACATTTCTAGAAAGAACTACAGCGGAACTGAACAGCACAGAGTCCTAAAAGAAGATGCTCCAGAACTGTTATATCTAAAACAGATATGTCAGGAGGGCAGATAAAAAAAAAACTGAGCCATTAGATTAACAAAGAATATGGCAGACAATAGTCCGTATTTATGTATCTTTATTAGGGGAACTACGCCCTAACTCCCTCACCAGGCAAGTTGGAGAAAGGTGGTGTGTCCTTTGAAAAGTTGCCCGGTTTGGCAGCATGGAGGTGTTGATGGCTCTATACTTTTATGGACATTTAATGAAGTTTGGATTCATGTTTGATTAGCCTCGGAGGAGGATGAGCGTGCTACAGGTTCCATTTATCACTAAAACAGTTGTCACTATAGCTGTAGTAGCTCTGTACCACTTTTGGTAATTTTCTAGTAAAAGTGTAAGACAAAAATCACCATGCAAATTGTGATGTTTATTATAGAGGAGGCCCATTAGTCATGGAGCTGTAGATATGCTGTGAATATTGGTGTTTTTGGTTTGAATATTGAGTCTCCATGTATAGGCAGATATACAGTAGCACAACTTTCTATCTAACTTATACCTATGATATATGCAAGCTTTCAGGGAACTTGTTGGCCGTTCCATGCTGTTGGAACAACATGCAGTAAGAAATAGCCATAGGCTTCCTCATTACAGTAAAAAAATTGCTTTACTTTAAAATGCTAGGTTCCAGAGAAAATAAGCTTTGAAACAGAGCCAAGTACAGACCGTACTTGCCCCAAGCAGAATAGTCTAAAATGGGCAGCCTCTCTAACTGCCCAGCTCTGTGTTACCGTTAAAGCATGGTGTCAAAATGGATATTAAGTTTTAATTCATACATACCAGAAGTGAATATTGTCGGTTATTATAAGGAACATTTTCAGTAAAGAATTCTGTCCTGTGATTAATTCTTTGATGTCCTCCATACGCTTCAGAATCCGTGTCCAGTGCTATCATATACTTGGACTCAAGACATTAAGGAAAAGTTTTGTCCAAAACAATGCAAAGAAATACCATGTTAATATTAGTCCCCACAGAGCTTTCAATATTTAAAAAGAAATGCAAAATGCACAGGTCACTAAGAAGGATCTCTTACCATTACTGTACACAAAGGCAAGAAGGGAGTAACTGGATGTAAGAGGGTTCCTGCAGATGAAATTAACCACCTACCTACTAAATAGGTAATAAAAACCGCTAACTGAATAGATCCTCCATTCACTTATCACCTGACCTGTGTATAGGCGATATGTGTTATTTATGTGAAAATACCCTTTAAAAACAGCAACTATGTATACAAAAGCTAGACTTCACATAATTAAAAGCTGCATGAGGTATAGTGTAACTTCAAAATAATACTCTAGGTAGTATAGTAACTCTAATTGTAAGCATTATATATAGAGGCCTATTTTGATTCAGATTTATCCATGGGCATAGTAGGCCCTGTCTCCATCC
This sequence comes from Phyllomedusa bahiana, assembly GCA_025379985.1. Taxonomy (NCBI): domain Eukaryota; kingdom Metazoa; phylum Chordata; class Amphibia; order Anura; family Hylidae; genus Phyllomedusa; species Phyllomedusa bahiana. The sequence goes on from JAODAL010007425.1 coordinate 15,985, forward strand.
ATGATACTGGGAATGGACACCTGCTAAATTGAAACTGTTGAAATCAATATACACAACAGTGTCAATGGGGCATGACCTTTGTAACGACTCAGGAGACGGATCCACTGGGTCACCCACAAGTTTTGATAAAGAACCACGTCAAGGAGTGGCGTTTTAAGAGTCCACTGGCTTCACCCTTTGACCCCTAGTATAGGGATCTGGAAATCACTGCAGGGAACTTCAAGGTTGCTACCTGCATGTGGTTACCTGCGGTGACAGCTGTCGTACAGAAGTGATACCGGAGAAGTAGCCAGAAGGCATAGTCAGATCACAAGCCGAAGATCAGGCTAGGTGGAGTATGTTCTTAGTGAGGTCACAGGCAGAAGGTCTAACCTCTGTTTGTTCGCTGCCTGCTCGTCCAGGCAAGCAGTGGACAAACAGAAAGGTTAGAAACAAGCCATGAATAAGAAAAATAGCACACTTGAAAAAGAACAGAACACTATAAGGCACACCAACAAACTGGCAGCAAGTTGAGGGGGACATACCCTTTAAGTACCCACAGGTCGCTGATCATAGGCTTGTAAAGATGGGTGGCACAAAGGTCTTTTAAATCACTTGTCACAACCCTATGCAGTAGGAGACTGTCCAATCAGCGCTGATAGTGTCAGATTGTGTTGGAAGACGACGACTAACAACAGTAAGGATGAGTACTGTAGTTATCAATTTATTCATACATTGCCAAAAGCAGAATCAGAAGGACAACACTAAGAATAGCAATGCTCCAAGAATAGCAATTTCAGAAGGAATGCAAGTATTTACAACTATAGCAAGCTTAAAGGGGTATTGCCATTTCACTGATTAACTTTAAAAATATAGGTAAGGGTAAGTAAATATTTTTACCAAATACATTGCTGTTCTGATTTTGCTTCCCTTCAAATCAAGAGCAGATCTCATCTGCTTCTGTACACTAGCTTTCCTAACTTACTGGCCATCTCTCTCTATGGTTTTGTCATTCCCTACTGTTTATCATCAGTTTATGTTACTTACTGACCAAGTTTAACCCTTTAGAGCAGGTATCCTCAAACTGCGGCCCTCCAGCTGTTTGGAAACTACAACTCCCATCATGCCCACTGTTATAGATTATATAAATGCATGATGGGAGTTGTAGTTTCCCAACAGCTGGAGGGCCGCAGTTTGAGGATGCCTGCTTTAGAGTTCTTTAGCCTCATGCAGAGCTGTTTAGAAACCTTCACTACTAATGTCTCTCTAACAGACAAAGCTAGGAACAGCAGAGCTAATATGCCACTCACTGCTGTGGAACCACTAATACCCTGTCCAGGAAGTTTGAACCAGAAGCCAGCTGTAAAGAAGAGGCTTAGCATGGTGAGAACACCCCTTTAGCTTGATAATTGACATATGTTAATATGACACAGGCAGTCATTTCAACTTTTTCAGTGCTTTTGATGTGATCAAAGATCAAATAACATGGTGCAGTAAGACCTCACTTAGACATTTTTACTAAACAGGCAACATGCAAATGAAAATTAAAGGTCCATAAGCTTAATAAAGAGCACTAGTAGGCCACATGGCAATCTACAGTACAATAAACGGAGCTTTGAAAACAGAGACTGAAAAATTCCACATGGAAGTAAGAAGATCCATAGCATGCTTATGTTGTAGAAGAGCAGTGGATTTCATATTTTAGATGTGCAGGGTGAAATCAGCAGGAAAACTTGCAGATTTTGCAGTAGATTTTCTGCAAAATTCACAGAAGAAAAAGTCCATTATGAAGGAACTTTACTTCAGGTGGTAAACAGGAATGCATCTGCAAGATCCATGTCTTCAAAGATCTACCAGAAAAGTTAGATTGTATACCCATACACGTTAAAGTAGTTTTGCTGTTTCTAAGTGGGTCAGTTTATTGGTTCTGCGGCCCTATTTTGGAGTAAAGACAATCATCTAAAATGAGTCTTAATTAGACAACAAATATTTGTTGATGGCTTTGGAATCGCTTTGCCCACCATATAAGAAAATATCTCATTCTAAGGTTTCATTAGACTTACAGTTAAGTTTATTACATCTTCAATGTTTGTCCATTGTACTGTACAGCAGAAATTAAATGACTCTTGCCAAACAGTAGTAAAGTGTGGCTTTATCTATTAGGTTAATTACTTATTAAATTACTTTGCCTATACAGAGATTTAAAATATAAATACCCAAACAAAGTGATGTATAGTATGTCATGAATGCATAATGAAACATAAAACTACACAATAAAGCAACGCAAATGATACTAAACAGATCAATTTGCTTTTTAACTCAATTAAATGAGAACCATAGAATATCTGGAATAGTTTAAAGTTTATGAACGTTATTAACTGGCCTAGTTAAAATGCAATTTGCCTCTTTGAAAGAAAAAGTTTGCAGAGATGCATCAGTACTCTGTTCCATAGTCATAGGATGACCTTGGCTTGGCATAGCAGACAGTAACAAAAGTACATTCTGTTACATTGTATAAAAGTCTAGAATTTTTTTTTTATAACTCCATCACCTCTTAACACCTTTATTGTACACAATTTATTCTACGTTTAGAAAATAAAATTATAAATTGACTTCCATGAACCCAAATAAAATCCCCACTGCTTTGTCTCTCCAATAGATCCTTTCTGCTGCAAGTTTTTACAGATTCATTGTTGTCTTTTTAAAAAACACAGTCTAGCAATTAGCGGTTATTTTATTTTTATTAACAAATGTATATTTTACAAGATATTGTTGGAACAGTATCACCTCCTAATGATACTTTTAGAAATAAATGCTGTCTACTTCTTCCGACTGTCTAGAAATGTTCTACATTTTTGGACAAATAATTTTCTATTAACAAAAGTTGCTACTGTCCATTTAAGAGAATTGATATTACCCCCAGCTTCATTCATGAGCATGCTCAGCATTGTGAAATATTAGATTCAGTTCTAGAAACCTTCCCTACAAAAAGAGAATGAAAATAAAGTTTGGGTTCAAAGATCAGGAGAGACTTAAAGAACCTAACTTTTGGAGGAAGGAAAATGAGAGACATTTAAAGGGGTTGTACTATCCACACCTCTTCAAGTTCCCACTTTCTGTGCAGGCTGTGGGTGGGTCTACAGCACTGACTGACATTTCAGCTCTGCTAGTTTCTATTCCTAGCTGAGCCTGTTACAGAAATTCTGTTGATGGTGGGGTTGTAAAAAACCATGACACTTTCCAAGTAGGACATCTGGTTAAAACTGTGAGCTGGCAAAGTTGAATTTGTCTTGAAAGAAAGCTTCCAGTGAGAGATAAAAACAAGACACATCATTAACTGCTGAATGACACGCTTATCCTTGATGTAACAATGCAAATATGCTCTGCAGACCTGACAGGACGGTACAACACTGTCAGTAACTCTAAGAGTAACCTATGGGCAAAATAGTGAGTTTTAGACCTAAACAGTTTCATACATGTGGCCCTTAATTTTTTGCTCTGTAAAAAGATTAGATCAGTGACCGAAAAGCAAGCTCTGTCCTGCTGATAAGCCATAGCAGTTACATCACCAACCCAGCCACTGCTAGAGCAGAGCAAGGTGGTTGGTAACTAGAGAAGCTTGTGTAAATAAGGAGAAGATGAGAACTGCTCTAACTCTGAAATGAAGAAAAATTGGAATAGCAATGTATTTGGTAATAGCCTCTATTTACCTTTGCCTAGATATTTAATGCTAATCAGTGTGGTGGTAAGATCCCATTTAATTATATTAGAGATTTAAATAAGGTTCAGGAAGGATAGATCTTTAAAAATAAACTAATACACAAGAACAAGGGGGCACACTCTAAGAATAGTTGGGGGAAGATCATAAGCAATGCCAGAAAATATTATTTTACTAAAAGACTAGTAGATGCTTGGAAAAAAACTTCCAGATGATAGGGGTGGAAAATCAAAAGTAAGTGAATGTTAACCTGTCTAGGATAAACATGCAACTATTCAAAGAAAAAATATGAAGAAAATAATGCAAAAGCAGACTAGATGGATCACAAGGACTTTTTCTGCTGTCAGCCTTCCAGGTTTTTCAAATACCCATGTGTATGGCTGAATGGATTGATTGCCTTCATATACCAGGTATCATTTGTGATTAGATAAAACAAAACCACTCATTACATGTTTGTGACCACATACGTATAACAACCAATGGAAAGGTTTTCGCCTTACTGTGAACTCACTGGATGGCAATGCTTATGGCCAGTTTTTGTTGGACACTAGCTGGCACTGTTTACGGGGGAGTTTTGTGACGTGCACTGTTTATGGAGCTTAGCCAAACTTTAAGGCAGCTTCATGTGACAACCATTGTGATCTAATACCTTCATCAAAGTTATTTATATACGTTATCAACTACTGCGTTTCAAACATCACTTTCCTGTGCTGTACAATGCAACTTCCTTAAAAACTAGAGAGGTCTCACAGAATTACAGAAGCTCACATCATACCTATATGTCAAATGAATGGAGGGAGTCTGTGTATGACAAGTATGCTGAGGACACAATGATCTGGGGTTTCAAAAGGAGCTTACCTGGCATATAAAAGTATGACAAAAATTCTAGTTAGCTTCAACACAGAAACCAACAAAAAACAAAAGGTGGCCACTCAAACTATAGTTTTGTTTAATGGATTTCCCTGAGAATCTATACCTAGGATCGGATGGATCTGACCTCTGGGTCCACAGCTGAATCAGTGCATGAGCTCATTGTTTGCACAAGCATGGAGACTTGCCCATATGTAACGTTGTGCTTGGTTATATAACTTCTACTGCTCAACTTAATAAAACAAGCTCTAGCACCAGGTACAGCTTCCAAGAATAAGAGCAAGACAATGGGGCACATTTATCAAGATAGTTATGGCAGAATTCTGGCACAATTTGCGGCAAAAATGAGGTCGTACACACTTCATACCACATTTTTAGACCGTTTCTATATACTTCTGCACTTCTTTCGACAAAAGGGGCGTGATCTCTGTAAAGAGTGTGGCTTAGAAGGAAAAAGGAGCGGGGTTTAGAGTGCAATGTCGTGTCCAAAAAATGAGTCCAAAATGTGCAGCAGTTACTGGCATACAGTAAGTCAACTTACAAATAGTGTAAAGTTAGACTAGAACGTTTTAACCTACCCTAGATTTATGGAGATTAAGATAAATGTGGCTCATTGTAAGACTATCTAGTCTAACTTTACACTCTAAAGGAATGTTCACATGGCTGATTCTTACGTGGTTTTCGGAGCATTTCCGTGCCAAAAATACCTCCAGATAATTTTTATGGTTTCCTATGGAAAACTGCATCATAGTTTACACACAACAAAGTTTCTACGTGCGTTTTCCGAAACGGTTTCAGATACAAAAAAAAAAAAAAAGTGACGTCAATACTTAAAGCGTATTACAAGTGTAAAATACCCAAAGGAATTTTACGTAGTTTTGGATGATGGGCATTTGCATGGGTGTTTCAGAAAAAAAAAACAGCACTGAAAACCAAGTGAAAAAAACCTTATCAAAGCCTTGACTGAAAACTGCTGCATGGGAGGTGTTTTTCGGATGAGTATTTGAATCCAATAAGGTTAAGTCCACAAAGCATATGTAAAAATGCCATCCAAAATCCGACGGCATTTTGGCATTGCTTGATCACAGTAGTACTGTAGTTTTTTGGTGCAGATTTGTGCAAAAACCGTGGTTGGTGTTCAGATTTGCTGTCAGCCCCGTACATTCAATGTACAGGGCCGCCGGCAAATCCGACCGAATATACAACATGTTGCATATTCCGCCGGATTTTAAACCAGACAGCAAAAAATCCGTGCTGTCTATGCAGAACAGGGTATCGTTGGATTTTTGGCGGATTCAAAATACCGAAATCATCGAAAATCAGACGGCATTCCTGGGCTGCACAGACAGCAATGAAAACTCCAAGCTCTAGTCTATACAGCACAGATTTGTTGCCATCGGGTTTAAAATCCGACGGAATATGCAACATGTATATTCGGTCGGATTCTGCTCAGATTTGCCTAAGTTATTGATAAATCTTCCCCAATGTGCTGGAATAAAAAAAGCAGTGCTCAGAGGAGCACCACAACTCTTTTATTGTGTTTAATCACATGGCTTCCTGGATACTAAAACATAATAATCTAACACTTATGTTACATCATACTGATAGGCCATTAATGTTAAAATCCTGAAAAAACTGAGTAAACAAAATACAGTCTGCTTCACTTTAAAACGTATACAGTGGTATGAAAAAGAAGTCCTCAAGTGAAAGGCTTTTTTTTTTCTTAAAGACCAGAAAGCTTCTACAAAATGTTATTTTGCTCTGGAAACCCGTCACAGGTGTCTAAAACTTACAAAAACACCTTCAAAACAATGGGACAGATTTATTAGTGTTTAACTCTAATACAGTTAGACCAGACAGTCTTACATTTATCATAGTGTTGATAAATTTGGTGCAGGTTAAAACTGTATAGTCTAACCATACACCAATTGTGAATTGACTACATGCTCAAATTTTGGCGAACAGCATCACGCTAATCAACACTTTTCAGCTAAAACACCCTTTTATCAAGGCCACACCCCTTTAGTTGGATGAGATGCAGAAGTATCTAGAAACTGTTTAAAACACATCATAAATGTGGTGTAACACACAAATTGTACCAGAATTCTGGCAAAACTGTCCGGAAAAATCTATCCTAGTATATTTAAAAAAAATGGTGTTATATTTGATTATTTCATATGGAAGACAAAAATCAGCTGATTAGCACAAATCTTACTCCTGACTATTGAGGCGTAAGATTACAGAGCAGCTATTCAATTTTTTGTGAAACCATAACAATTTTGTGAAAATGTTATGACATAAAAAAAGACAGAAAAAAAGACAAAAAAACCACATTCACCATAATGGTAACACATAAACATTACTTAATAGGCTTATCAGCTACAAAAAAAAAAATCCAAGCTACAACAGTTCAGACAAGTCATGTCATATTTAGGGGGCAAAGGTGAATTTTGCATAGATGCTTCTCAGAGTAGTGTAATTTCAGGAAGCAGCAGTATACATGGATGTACATGTAAATATATATATATACATGTAAATGGATGAGAAATTTTTGTATGGTATGTACTTGGTAAAAACATTTTGACGTGCAAAAAGACAACTGTTACTTGAAAAGAAAGCCATTATAGTGATTAACAGCTATATCAATATGCTTCACTGCAGTCCACGGTTGACCAACTTTAACAATGTCTATATCCTCAACAATCACATACCAATGACTCGCTCAGAATGACTTTATACGCTCATTAGCAGATCCAGGTCTTAAGTTGAGAAATGTCATTTACAATTTAATGTACACCCGCCAGTGCAATCTAAAAACCAGTCTAAAGTTGTGGGTGATAAGTATGGATACTTAATCTTTCATATACTGTATGTTCGCATTCATTTATTTCACGCAAATAGCTTTCATTTGCATCAAAGTACTGTATAATTTTACTTCTCCTGGCTAATTGACTATATTTGAACCAGTGCAGACTTTAACAAATTGAAAATAAATTAGAATAAAAAAGGCCTTAGGGGTAGAGTGAATAACCTAAATTCCACAACTTAAAATTCAATATCAAAAATCAATTTTGATCAGTTATGAAGGTAATTAGGCAGGATAATTTTTTTTGTTTTTAATTCAGTGCAATCGAGCGTTGTAAGATCAAAGTTTTTGTCATATGGAGCTATTGGCTCTATGACCTAGAAATCACTTTGTTACACAAAATCTTGTATCATTCACTTTATTGTTTTCAGATGCTACTAATAAGACATTGTCTTGAGTTTACACCAGTGTTTTTTAATGTTACTAAGCCTAGTGGCCCATATACAGGGGCTAAAAAAATAAAAGGGTTGGAAAGCCCTTTTATTGATCATTTCAGCTTGGTTGATCCCTACTAAGAAAATGTTAGTTTTCTTAGGGTATGTTCACACGGCTTATTTTGCTGTGTATTAATGCGCGCATTTCGACGCATATTGTGCTTTATACACGGCGAATGCGCACCGTAATTACAGAAATTCATAGCTTTCATTGAGAGCTATGGATTACGCGTTGTATTGTATGCACGGTGGGAGAATTGACATGACAAGGCATGGCAATGGGGCCGACCCCCGTGGTTTGGAATTATGCACTGATCAGTGGTTCCAAAACACACGGCATATTGCGACGCGTACTATACAGGCTGCAATAAGCCATGTGAACATACACTTAGTCTGTGGTTACATTTTTGTTGATAGATTTCACCTGTGTAGACTCTCCAGCAAAAGTATACAAAGCACCCTGCCCTTACTTAATCTATATGGAGGAAGAGAGGTTCCCTTAAAGCTGGATTCCTTTTTTACCGATATACCAGTCAATTGAGACATCCCATGCTACTTCCCAACAGGGATCAAGATGACAGAGGCCATTATGAGATTTCTGGCTGAGATTCGTTGACCCAGTGTTCATCACTTGATGACTTTGCTTCTACTGGTGCCATGTATAACCTTTTTTCTCTTTGCGGATTAAAGCTTTTTTTACCCTTTGATTATGTTTAAGGCGTTTGTCCATCTGCTGCATTTTCCTCTTATCTCAATGCGTAACGAAAATATTTGTATGGCTGTCCTAACAGTATTATTATGAAAATAACCTGCATTTTAGTTATTATTGTACCCTTACTTGTGAAGATGTTTTATAGCCTGTGATGTTCACATACTAAACTCGAATTTGAAAAGGATATTTTCCAGGTGTATTTACTGCTATTCTGTATCCAGTGAAGCTCTTGTAAGGATGGAAATTAAAGATGAAAAGAAGATTTGCCCGCTCAAATGCAATAATCTTGTCACCTTCATGCTTAGTGCTGACATAAGCCTAAGTGGAAAAAAAGAGAGAATCATTATAACAAAACCAAAACTAACCATAGATCCATGTAAAATGAAATAGTTCTTCTAATTACTTATAAAATGACTATATATGTATGGTATGTCTTAATAGGCATTCTCAAAGGGCACTGGAGGCTATACTTAAGCCTGGGATACTGGTATAAAACCATTAGCTAAAACATTTGAGTTGCCAGATCTAACGAGAGAGCCTTAACCCTTTGTTGCTGTCGTGGTTTCTATTGTTTTCAGAATCAAAGGGATTAAAAAACCTCTGCATAGAAATCTCACTATGAATTATAAAACAACTACATACGTATATACATACACACAGTATTTCATAAAAGTGAGTACACCACTCACATTTGTAAATATTATATTTTTGTCATAGGTCAACACTAAAGATATGACACTTTGCAATGTAAAGTAGTCCTTGCACAGCTTGTATTAACAGTGTAACTTTAGTATTAACTCAAAATAACGCAACACAGCCATCAATGTCTAAACCGCTTGCAACAAAACTGAGTACACCCGTGTGTGAAAATGGTCAAATTGCGCCCAAAGTGTCAATATTTTGGACGGCCAACATTTTCCAGCCCTGCTTTAACACTTTTTGGACAGAATTCACTAGAACTTCACAGGTTGCCACTGGAATTTCCACCTTCTGTTTGGAGATGCTCTACAGATGCTCAATAAGGTTTAGGTCTTTAGAGATGCTTGGCCAGTGCACCTTAACCCTCATTTTCTTTAGCAAGGCAGTGGTCATCTAGGAGGTGTGTAATCAATTTGGAATACTGCTCTGTGGTCCAGTTTTCGAAGGGAGGGGATCATGCTCTGCTTCAGTATGTCACAGTATATGTTGACATTCATGGTTCACTCAATGAACTGAAGCTCCCCACAGCCGGCAGCATTCATTCAGCGCCATACCATGACACTCCCAACACCATGCTTGACTGCAGACAAGACACACTGTCTTTGTATTCCTCACCTGGTTGCCACCACATACGCTTGACACCATCTGCACCAAATAAGTTTAATCTTTGTCTCGTCAGACCACAGGACATCATTCTAGTAATCCATGTCTTTATTCTGCTTGTCTTCAGTAAACGGTTTGTGGGTTTTCTTGTGTATTGTCTTTAGAAAAGGCTTTCTTCTGGAATGACAGACATGCAGACCAATTTGACGCAGTGTGCGGCATATGTTCTGAGCACTGACAGGCTAACCTCCCACCCTTTTAACCTCTGCCGCAATGTTGGCAGCACTAATACGTCTATTTTGAAAAGACAATTTCTGGAAATGACGCTAAGCATGTGCATTCAACTTCTGTGGCCGACTATGGCAAGGCTTGTTCTAAGTGGAACCAGTTTTGTTAAACCACTGTATGGTCTTTGTCACCGAGGTGCAGATCAGTTTCAGGGTATTTGCAATCTTCTTATAGGCTAGACCACTATTTGGTAGAGCAACAGTTCTTTTTTTCAGATCCTCAGTTCTTTGCAATGAGGTACCATGTTGAACTCCAGTGACCAGTATGAGCGTCAACACCAAATTTAACACACCTGCTCCCTAATTAACACTTGAGACCTTGCAAATGCAATGTGTATACTCACTTTTGTGATATATATATATATATATATATATATATATATACACACACACACACATATATACATATATATACACATATATACTGAGCGTACATGGCTCCGGGATCACAGCATAAGTCCTTCAGTCATCGAGACAGAGGCAGTTGTCTGGTACAAACAGTTGCTTCCGTATGTTTATTGCAGAAAACATATTGCAATAGCATGCGCAGCCATAAACGTAAACAACAAAACTCCTGCTCGTCTGAGCACATACTATACATAGGCGTAGTTCCCACAAAACACCTTGGTAATAACGTGGATTTGGCGTAGCAGACACTGGCCTCCTCCAGCCCAAATAGTAGACTGGAGTTGCAGCCGACGCCCAGTCAGCTTACCTGCTGATCTCAAGTAGGCCAGGTAAATCCTGGCATGGAACATGGGGAGTAAGCACCCACCCTACTCTACGCTTACTCCGAATGAAAAGCCGACCCGAGATGGCTGGAAGCCATACTAAAAACTACAATAAACGTGTGCCAAAAGCCTGATGCTCCTGGCACATATCTAACTGGCTTTCCATTTCACCAAGGTTCCATAACTTGTTTCTGGACTCCTCCAGGTATATGTTCAAAAGAACCTGGCTGGTATATAGATCCCATTGCAGACCTTCCCGGCTGCTGCCTACGATATACTGTGTAGATATCCATCCATCCATCCATCTATCTATATATATATCGCCCTAGTGCCAGAATGTGCCTGATTTATGACCCACTGTAGAGCGGGTTCATAAATTAAGCGCATTCTATGTCATTTTTAAGCGCATGAAATTTGGTTCACGCACCAAATTTCATGCATGTCGCTCACAGAAATATAAAATTCATACTACATTATTATAATGCATATTATATACACAAGTACTGTATTAAATTGAAAGTAAAATGGTATTCCCATATAGTTCCATGTTACCCCATCCTGCTTCTGCTGACTGCAATGGAAATAGCTATCTAAAAATAAGATATTTTAGGTTTGTGATAAAAAAGGCAAACATAAGACAAATTTCATCACTTTACTTTTTCCACAAAAAAAACAATACTAGAATTACCTGGCTTTTTAAATTCTTACAGATTATGCTCTTATTTAGTTACATATTAGAGATTTCCAAAATCTGGTTTTGTCATTGGGGAACAAATTGTCCTGATTATTAAAGGGGTTAAACAGATGATGCAAAACACCCACAACTGCTTTAAGAGGATGCCGGGAACTGGCTTTAGAAGCGGAGTTCAAGGAGTTATTTAATCTGGCTGACTCACAGTTCCTGTTCTACAGCAGTGACTGACATTTAATTTATGCTATTCCTAGTAGAGCCTGTTAGAGGGATATAGGCAATGGAAGGTTTTTATTAGCAGAGCAAAAGGCTACAAAGCTCTAACGGGTTGAAGTTTGTCGGTAAGAAACAAAATCTCATGTGCTGCTGATAAGACACATGGAGGGAGGTCTCCACTCTGACCAGTGCTGTAAGGCAGAGAGAAGTGATCGGTAACTAGATAAGCTGGGGTAAACCCAGAGCAAATGGCTAGTGAGCTCTAATGGGTTGAAGTTTGTCAGTGAGGAACAAACAAGTTCACGTACTGCTGATAAGACACAACAAGGAGGAAGGTCTCCATTCCGGACAGGGCTGTAAAGCAGAGAGATAAGAACTGCCCTGAGATGAAACAAAATCAGAACAGCAATGTATTTCGTAAGAGTCTTTATTTTCCTTTGCCTACATGTTTAAAGCAAATCAATGAAATTGGAATACCTCTTTAAAAAGAAAAAAAAATATATACTTCAAATTGACAGATTAAAAAAAAAAAAACCAGTAAAGAAAATAGTATTTTGAAGATAACTGGAAAAAGAGCATCATGAAGAGTCTGACACATCTGAGCTTATGCCTGGTACAAATTTCAATAATATAGCAGGAAAACTATCCAAAAGGTATGGAAAAAACTGTCTGAACAAACATAAAGCTAGAGAACTTTAGTTGATGGAAATAATGGCAAAACTGTCAGTTCTTCACCCTATAAAGCTGTGGGCCATGAGACAAGCTAATAAGATCAGTGAGAAATGCCTTACAAACCAAGCTACCACTGAGAACAGCTTTTGCATCTAAGTCATGAATTGAGATATTGTCCTAAATATAAGAAATAAATAAAGGTATTGCCCTGTCAGTGTATTGACTATAATTAGTTTGGTTAGGATTGTCTTACTTATTCTAATGTTTTTAGTTTCAAAGAAATTTATTGCATCAACACATTACAGTGATCCCTTTCATTACACAGAGAAACATAACCTAAAAAATGTGACTGTAATCCTGGTATGGAAAACATGATATTTTCAAACAACAAACATACATTATTTCCTTCTTACGTGAAAAGAAAAAAAGAAAAATAGGGCTGTGGAGTCGGCAAGCCGAAGCCCCGACTCAGACTCCTCAATTTCCCAAACTTCTCCCGACTCCAACTCCTAACTCCCTCATACATAGCGCATGTTTAAGTTACTGTAGTAAAATGGTAACACCAGGCTGTTTATCACCTTATGATACAATAATCAAGCTATTTAGGTACAACAGACACTTACAAGCAAAAGTGTAACAATGTTTTGATCTTTTGAACACTTGTGGGTAGAGTTGAAGAAAAAGCTTTTATTTGTATCCAAGTCCAGTCTGCACCAACATTGGGAATGTGTAGAAGAGACCTGGGTTCATTTTTTGGTCAAGATGTGCTTGAATCTGATTCAGAGCCCAGAAGGATTCAGGCGGTATTGAAAACCAGAGGTGGATTTACCAAATACTAACAAAATGATAAAAATGAACACTTTGATTTTTAGGAGCAAAATTGTAACTAAGCAGATGCTAAATACTTGCAAGTCAAATTTATGTACAATATGGGTCAGATGACTGTATATACAATTACAGTAGCCTCATGTACAAAGCTGTAGTGGATGGTGAGATATAGAGACTGAAAGTCACAAGTTTAAACCATTGTTACCATTTTGCTTGTCAGTGTAAAATACATTTATTGGACATGACTTTAGGACACAAAAAAAATTTGAAATATGCAAAACACTGCAAGAACATTTGTGAAGTCTTTGAATTTGTTCTGAGAAATAGTATTGCCTCCATCCGGTACTGCATAAATGACCTCACATCTGATCTAATTTCCAGGCTAGAGAACAGCCTCTCTACACTAACTTGGGTTGGGGGCAAAGCGGTGACCACAGGGGCAACATCTCTAACAATCTCAGGGTATAAAGGAATTGCCTCAGCCACAGTCAGTTTTGATGAAGGTTAAACTCTTCTACTTCTTTGAAAACAGGTGAAAAATTTAGCTGAAATCTGTTTGCCATGGGAGCGGAAAATTTTTTTCCCCAGCAGTAACGCTTTGGCCTGCTCCGTGTCATCAATTACACTCCTCATGTGATAAGGCTGAAGATATGGGAGTAGTAGAACTGGCCGGACCCAATTCCTCTTGCTCTTTTGCACTGCATCGAACTAACTGGACCAACTTATTATATATTTCGGGAGTCGGAGTCGGTCCATTTTATGACGACTCAGACTTCTGCAAAATAGCCACCAAATCCGACTCCATGACTCCACAGCCTTGAAGAAAAACCTTTGTTGGTTAGATCCTACACTGAACAGAGTTGACCGCAGGTTAAAAAGGGTTTTCTCATTACATTGTTTCTAAGAAACCTATTCTTCAGAGCCAGTTTAAGGCTCCCACTTCCTGTTCAGGCTGTGGGCGAATCTACAGCAGTGACTGGCATATCAGCTCTTCTATTGCTAGCTGAGCTATGTTAGGAACATTAGTAATGAAAGGGTTTAAACAGCAGGGCAGAGGGTCACAGAGTTTGAAAGAGTTAAAATTTGAATATGAAACTCAAAGGGGTTGTCTCACTACAAGGATTGCTTTTTAGGTTAAAGATATTGCAAAAACAAGTCACTTTGCAATATATGTCCATTAACAGTGTCCAACCTATTCATAGATATCCCCTCATGTATGGGCTGCATCAGCTCCTCAGGTCGCTATAAATACAGACCTGTTAGATATCTACTAATAGGCTGCCAGCACTGGTCGCTATAGCTACGGACCTGGCATCTGCTGCACCTAGTAGAAGCCAGTAAACACGCCCCTGAATTCAAAAAGAAACCAAGAAAACAGGACTGAGGTAAAATTAATCAATGTAGTGAGACAACCCCTTTAAACACGCTCCTGTGCTGCTGATGAGACGCAGACTTTAGTGACATGACCTGCTGGTGATGTCAGTAACCTAGGGAAGCTTGTGTACACAAGCAGGGGATAAGAACTGCTCTAGCTTTGAAAGATAAAATCAGACACGCAAATTATTTGGCAATAGACTTTTCCTTTGCCTACACGTTAAATGCTAAATAAATGTGGTAACACTACTTAACTTGAAGGCCACAGTTTTATTAGTAAAACCATGAAGATGAAGCCATCAGACAAAGGCTTATCACAGAAAAATGACCGTGTCATTTAATTTTAAGTATTGCTACAGTGTGTCAGTAGTAACTTATTCTGCATGGTCTTCTATTGTCGGAAGTGTATTCAATGATTTTTGTATTCCAAGTATAGGAATGAGGAAAAAAAAAAAACCACACCTGACTGATCCTGAAATCCTCTCCATGGGGGTAGAAATCAATATAAGCCTGGCTAGGATTATTAATAATCAAATAGAGGGCAACAAATTACAGCTCTGAGAAATGAACATGGAATAATAAAGTAGTTTACTACAGAAAATGAATAATTTTTTTTAGAATTTATTCTAAAAAAATAGCTATAGTTTAGATGCGGTTACAGGTGCTGCACATGCTTTAAAAAAAATAATAATAATAATAATTTGCTGCTGTGGTTATGAAATAATTCATACTCCTCTATAATCCCTCACTGCCGTTCCAGCATGGACACCTTTTGCTTTTTGACCCGTTACATTCCACTGATTGGCTGCAGTGGTTATGTGTCATTGTCTGACCTCATCATTTGTAAGTGAAAAGCTCTGAGCGGTCATGTCAGGTAATAGCACGTGATCATGCTGGAATGGTTGAGTGGCAAGGGAAGCATGACTTTTTATTTATTTTTTATTTGTTACCACAGCAGCTTGATTATGTAAATAAAAAAAGATCGATAATCCCTTTAAATGTATGGTACATATCTTACTTTGTATTAAAATATTATTTTAAATACCTATTATAGATCGTGAGATGCTAGAATACGCAAAAATTGTGCACAATTTGCCATTTTCCCTTCACGGTGTCATGTGACGACGCCCGTCTGTGCTCAGACCACACACTACATCAAATGGGTCTGCATGGTTGTCTTCCTGAAAAAGAAAGCCTGCAAACAGTTTGCTGATGACAAGCAGACTAAGAACATTGATTACTGTGACACACCTATGTTCACATTATCGCTAACACTTGTTCCTTTACATGTGTGTAGGTACTGGTACATTTTTACATTAACTTTCTAATTCCATCAGGGAAGCTGGGTGGACACGTGATGCTACTGCGCATACCTGGACACATACACGATAGCAGCATCATTGCATCCACATTAGGTATTGGCCAGCTCTCTCCTAAAGTGTACCGGCATATCAGTTGCAGCATACATTCTTGATTGACTTTTGTTTTGGCCTACCATATGACCGAGTTCTGGTTTCGTCATGGGTGAGCCTGACACTGCTTTATCTCTGTTTCATTTTAGTAACTTCCTGGCTGTTCGGTTGGGGATAGGAGCCTCATAGGTGATCATTATGTGCTACTCAGATGTTTCCTTTACTTTAAGTTAGTGTTTGGCATTCTCATAATTGGATTTTTGTTGCTTGTACTTTTTATCTGACAAAAAGACACATTTCTTGTTTTCATAACTTTTTTTATGCTCACTCTTAATCCACACTGGAGTTGTGGATTTATGGGTTATTTGCACTTGCACTTTATTTATTAATATGAATTTTGTATTTATTTTTCACTTATTACTTTTGTATACTACTTATATTTATTAAACACATGAATTGCTGCTTTTTATGTAGCAAAATGATCGGTCACTATAATGGACAGTGTATACTAAACACTTAGGGCGACATGTATGAACGAGGCTGCGCCAGAAGTCTGGCGTCTTTTCAGCCTGAGATCTAGCACAGCCCCTTTCACTATATTTTTAAAACTCCTGCATGCCAATATCAGGTGCATTACAGAGCGCCCGCGGCACTTTGTAATGTGCCTGTTTTCGGGGAGCATGCGGCAGGCGAGGCGCACTAGTAATGTACGAAGCTACATATTTTTGGCTTCAGTACAGCAAATCATCTGATTTATGACCCGCAGTAGACCAGGTTCATAATTTCATGCACATTCTACACTATTTTATAGTGATTCACACATATATATATATATATATATATATATATATATTATACATATATAAATATATATATATATATATATATATATATATATATATATATATATATACACACAACATACATACAATACACACAACACACACACACGCATGCACAGATGTAACCATAAGTTTACCTAGACTATATTAAAAGAGACATATGCATGCTTTTCTCACTGACATGAAATCAGAATAAAAATTGCCCGTTATAGGTCAATTAGTATTACCAAAATCATTTATATTTGCAGAAAGTAGTAAATATGCCTTAAAATTCTCTCTCTCTCTCATTATTCTGGCATTTGGCAAAGTCAAAAATTTACATACATTTAATTAGTATTTGGTAGCATTGCCCTTAAACCGCATGACTTGGGTCAATCATTTTGGATATCCTTGCACAAGCTTCTCACAATAGTTGGTAGGAATTTTGGCCCATTTCTCCTGACAGAACTGCTGTAACTGAGCCATGTTTGTAGGTCGGCTTGCTCGCACCTGCCTTTTCAGCTTTGCCCATAAATTTTCAATAGGATTGAGATCAGGGCTTTGTGATGGCCACTCCAAAATATTGACTTGGTTATCCTTAAGCCACTTTGTAACTAGTTTGGCAGTATGCTTCGGGTCATTGTCCATTAGGAAGACCCATTTCTGCCCACACTAACTTCCTGGCTGATGTCTTCAGATGTTGCTTTAGTATTGCCACAATCTTATTTCTTCATGATGCCATCTATTTTGTGAAGAGAACAAGTCCCTCCTGCAGCAAATCAACCCCACAACATGATGTTGCAATCCTTTTTCACAGTTGGGATGGTATTCTTAGGCATCCAAGCTTCTCACTTTTTCCTCCAAATGTAACAATGGCCATTATGGTCAAACAGGTCAATTTTAGTTTCATCAAAACATAGGTATTTTTCCTATGTGCATTTGCAAACAATAATCTGGATTTTATATGTTTCTTTTGGAGTAATGGCTTCTTCCTGGCAGAGTGACCTTTCAACCCATGTTGATACAGTACTCGTTTCAATGTGGATAATGACACAATCTTACCGGCTTTCGTCAGCATCTTCACAAGGTCTTTTGCTTTGGTTCTTGGGTTGATATGCACATGTCAGATCTAAGCACATTCATTTCTGTCACACACAACCAGTCTCTTTCCTGAGTGATATGATGACTTGATATTCCCATCTTGTTTGTACTTGCGTATAATTGTTTGTGCAGATGAATGAGGCACCTTCAGTTATCTGGAAATTACACCCAAGGATGATTTAGCCTTATGCAAGTCTACAACTCTCTTCCTGATATCTTGGTTCCTGATATCCTTAGACTTTGCCATGATGTTACACACAGAAGCAGTGTGTTTCTGGTGTGCTTGAAAATACATCCACAGGTGTGTCTCTAAATAACTCAGATGGATCCAATTAACCGATCAGAAGCTTCCAAAGACATGACATCATCATATGGGCTGTCCCAAATTGTTGTAGAAAGCAATAAAAATGCCTTAAAAAGTTATTTCACTCTCATTATGCTGGCATTTAGCAAAAATAAATAATTTTGACAATCCTAATTGACCTAAAGTGGGTAAGGTTTATTCTGAATTGATGTTGGGAGAAAAACATGCATATGCATCCTTTTATACAGTGTATGTAAACTTTTGGTTTCAACTGTATGTATGTATGTTCTAACTTAAATCTAACATGCAAAAACACACAGTTTGGATTTGAACCAAAAATCAAACAGAAAAATCATAAATACACATACCTTTTTATGCATTTTTTGTTTTTTGACTTTTGGCACAAGTCTGAACTGTATGTGGCTTTGCATGATAGATTTAAGTTAGAAGAGCCCCAAAAATACCAATGCATGTTAAAATATAAGTGTAAATTTAGGTCACCTAAAGCTGAGGGACCAAATTATTTGGTCTTAAATTCGCCATTGACCATGTTAATTATCTGCTATCTGACCCTCTTCTACAGAGCTGGTCTACTGGTATCGGCATTAATTAAATTAGTATATAAATTGACACTTAAACCACCAGCTGTGCGAGCTATCTAAGGATGACATAGATCCCAGAAAATATGAGAGAGCATGTTCAACTCAAAAGTAAGTCGGTCTTCAAAAAAAAAAAAAAATAATAATAAAGTCTTACAGTATAAACCAAGTTTTTTTTATGTGAAACATTTCTAAGAGTTTGTTGTGACTTTTTTCACTTTCCATTAGGAGATGTTCACATAGTGCTTTTGACCATGTTTTCAGGTACATATTACGTACCGTAAAACAGACTCCAAAACGTCTTCAACAGTGCTCAGTGTGATTTGACATAAAAAAAAGCAATGTAAAACACGTATCGTCGTTCAGACGATACATGTTTTACATGTCTTTCGGATGCTTAAAATGGATCTGATCAAAAAATTGACATGTCAAGTCTTGATCCATTTTACACATCAGACACCTTATTTAAAACTATAGAGTACGTTTCTGCTGCACAGAAAACGTATCCAAACGTAGCACAGTTTGGATACGTGTTTGCATACATTTTACACAGTGTTTTTCAATCCATTTTTTGGATTGAAAAACACCGTGTGAACATACCCTTACTCTATTTTTAATTACAAAAGAAAAAGAAATATCCTAAAATCTTGCAGTTTTCCTTCTGGCCACTAAGCTACATAATAAGCAGGCACTTCTTGTTCAGTAGGATTGATGACTCACAAAAGGTGATGTCGACAGCTAGCCTTACACAACCCCTCCCCCCACACAATGACCTCTGCATACAGGTTACTTGCAAAGAAAATAGAATTAAAAACACCTAGAGTAAAAAAAAACAAAAAAAAAAAAAAACAGTAGTTAAAAAGCAAACAAATAAAAAATTGCACTATACCAGAGTATGTGTGTGTATATGTGTGTGTACATATATATTATAATAAATAATAAAGTGATATATTCCCTTTAATATCCACACCAGCCAGTAAATGAATATATAGAAAGATAAGTGTATGGCTATAAAGTGTGAAATGGATTTAAAAAAAAAATAAATAAAAAAAAAAAAAAGGAAAAGGAAATTAAGTGCTACATTACATTTTCCTGCAGTGCTTACCGGAGGAGATGACAGCCAGCCAGACTTTTCCTCTAATCTATTCATGTCTCGGTCAAAAGCATAAAGAAATCGGTAGCGCAAAAGCTGATCATCAGCCAGATGAAACTGCCGCCTGGCATAATGGTAACTCTCATTATTTCCTTTTCTTGGGAAGTCTAACCATTCAGGATGCCCAAATTCATTACCTACGTGCAAAAATACAATGTGCAGAAATACAAGATTAAACAGTGTGATATCAAGTCAGCATTACTTTTTTATCGTTAAATATGTCACTAAAGTAAGTACTGTATATACTCGAGTATAAGCCAAGTTTTTCAGCCCAAAAAATGAACTGAAAAACTCGACCTCGGCTTATACTCGAGTCACTGTCGGCGCTCGGGCGCTGCGATGGCCGGTGCGCCGGCAGGGACACTTCTGCTATATGCGACTCCTCAGGGAGCGCATATAGCAGAATCCCGAGCACGGCTGACAGTGTCCAGGCACTGCCGTGGCCCGTTGCGGTCGGCGATCTCTTCCCCTATATGCGACTCCTCCGGAGCGCATAGAGGGGAAGATACCACCGCGGGGGAGAGAGCGAGTGCTCCCTGCGCCGCAGTGGACTCCGGACGGCCGCAAGCAGACTCGCGGCCGCCCGGAGTTTCCGGCACAGGCAGCGTGTGTCATCACGCTGCGTGCGCGGCCTGATGACATCACCCACCTGTGCCGGGAAGACGGAGGAGCGCGTGGGAGGCCAGACAGCAAGGAGGCGGAGCGGCGAGGGAGGTGGAGCGGCGACGGAGACGGAGCGGCGAGGGAGACGGAGCGGCGAGGGAGCCAGGTAAGTGTTTTTTTTGTTTTTTATAACCTGCCTATACCTGGATATACCTAGCCTATACCTGCCTCTAACCAGCCTATACCTGCCTATACCCTACTTACACCTACCTATACCCAGCCTATACCTGCCTATGCTAGCCTATACCTGCCTATACCTAGCCTATACCCTACCTATACCAGCCTATACCCTACCTATTAAAACATATACCTGCCTCTAACCTGCCTATAAGGACATATAACTGCCTATGGGGGACATAAACCTGCCTATAACTGCCTTTGGGGGACATAAACCTGCCTATGGGGGACATAAACCTGCCTATAACTGCCTATGAGGGACATAAACCTGCCTATAACTGCCTGTGGGGGACATAAACCTGCCTATAACTGCCTGTGGGGGACATATACCTGCCTATAACTGCCTGAAGGGGACAAATACCTGCCTATAACTGCCTGTGGGGGACATATACCTGCCTATAACTGTCTGTGGGGGACATTAAACTGCCTATGTAATTTTATTGGTATCCATTTTTATTTTTGCTATTTACCAGTAGCCGCTGCATTTTCCACCCTAGGCTTATACTCGAGTCAATAAGCTTTCCCGTTTTTTGTGGCAAAAGTAGGTGCCTTGCCTTATACTCGGGTCGGCTTATACTCGAGTATATACGGTAATAGAGTTTCACTGGGATATGCCATCCCTTACTGATCAATAAGTCCAACAATGAGTTGACATACTGGGTGGCCAGTAGCACCAATATAAAAGAGAAATGACAAACCTACCTGATATGTTAGCTTTTTCATATTCAAGTGAATAAGAGCTACATTGACAAGAGTAGGGCTATTTCTAAAAAATAAAAATGCAGGACCTTCTTCATAATCCAAAACAATCCCCAGTGACCAGAAAATATTTGACAAATGAAAAATAATATATTAATTTTCAAGTATTGTAATTTTAACTCCTCAAATCACAGGCCTTTGCACTTCTGGCTCTACAATGCCTCCAAAAAGAAAGTCATAACATAAGGGTAAGTCAAAAGGATACCCTTTTATTTCAGAAACTAAAGGAAAAATTACATATCTGAATACCCTCGGCTATTAAAGCGAAGTAGGCGGCACTCTATTATTAATAGTAATACTTCACAAGTGAATTTACATAGACTTTATATTGCCCCTTGTAAGTGCCCCTATTTGGATATATGATCTAGTTACGAGATAGAATCCTTATTAATGTTTTGTGACAAACAACGCATTATGGAGCGTTAGGATTCCTATTATGTTTTCAATAGGTCTTATAAATAATTGAATAAAAACTACAGTGGGGAAAAAAAGTATTTAGTCAGCCACCAAGTGTGCAAGTTCTCCTACTTAAAAAGATGAGAGAGGCCTGTAATTGACATCATAGGTAGACCTCAACTATGAGAGACAAAATGAGATAACAAATCCAGAAAATCACATTGTATTGTTTGGAAAGAATTTATTTGCAAATTATGGTGGAAAATAAATATTTGGTCACCTACAAACAAGCAAGATTTCTGACTCTTACAGACCTGTAACAACTTCTATAAGAGGCTCCTCTGTCCTCCAATCATTACCTGTAGTAATGGCACCTGTTTGAACTTGTTATCAGTATAAAAGACACCTGTCCACAACCTCAAACAGTCACACTCTAAACTTCACTATGGTGAAGACCAAAGAGCTGTCGAAGGACACCAGAAAAAAAATTGTAGCCCTGCACCAGGCTGGAAAGACTGAATCTACAATAGGCAAGCAGCTTGGTGTGAAGAAATCAACTGTGGGAGCAATAATTAGAAAATGGAAGACATACAAGACCACTGATAATCTCCCTCGATCTGGGGCTCCACGCAAGATCTCACCCCGTGGGGTCAAAATTATCACAAGAACGGTGAGCAAAAATCCCAGAACCACATGGGAGGACCTAGTGAATGTACTGCAGAGAGCTGGGACCAACATAAACGCTACCTTCAGTAACACACTACGCCGCCAGGGACTCAGATCCTGCAGTGCCAGTCCCCCTGCTTAAGCCAGTACATGTCCGGGCCTGTCTGAAGTTTGCTAGAGAGCATTTGGATGATCCAGAAGAGTATTGGGAGAATGTCATATGGTCAGATGAAACCAAAGTAGAACTGTTTGGTAGAAACACAACTCATCGTGTTTGGAGGAGAGAGAATGGTGAGTTGCATCCAAAGAACAGCATACCTACTGTGAAACATGGGGTGGCAACATCATGCTTTGGGGCTGATTCTCTGCAAAGGGACCTGGATGACTGATCTGTGTACATGAAAGAACGAATATGGCCATGTAGCGCGAGATTTTGAGTGCAAACCTCCTTCCATCAGTAAGGGCATTGAAGATGAAACGTGGCTGGGTCTCTCAGCATGACAATGATCCCAAGCAAAATGCCAGGGCAACAAAGGAGTGGCTTCGTAAGAAGCATTTCAAGGTCCTGGAGAGGCCTAGCCAGTCTCAAGATCTCAACCAAATAGAAAACCTTTGGAGGGAGTTGAAAGTCCGTGTTGCCCAGTGACAGCCCCATAACATCACTGCTGTAGAGGAGATCTGCATGGAGAAATGGGCCAACATACCAGCAACAGTGTGCGTCAACCTTGTGAAGACTTACAAAAAATGTTTGACCTCTGTCATTACCAACAAAGGATTTATAACAAAGTATTGAGATGAACTTTTGTTATTGACCAAATACTTATTTTCCACCATAATTTGCAAATAAATTCTTTCCAAATCAGACAATGTGATTTCAAGGATTTGCTTTCTCATTTTGTCTCTCATAGTTGAGGTCTACCTATGATGTCAATTACAGGCCTCTCTCATCTTTTTAAGTGGGAAAACTTGCACAATTGGTGGATGGCTGACTAAATACTTCTTTAACCATTGTATATCTTTTGGATAGTAATGATTATTGTATTATTAAAGCATTCTGTTGCTGACTAACATATGTCATTTTACGATTGTTTTGTATATATTGTACACTAACATTGTTTTTTTTTTGTTTTGTTTTTTAGAGATTCCGTTGACAAAGGTCCTTAATAGGAAATAAACGTACTCTAAGTGGAATCCGCTATCATTCAATTGTATTTCAGCTTGTATTGTGAATTATGAAGCCGTAAAAATATTTAATTATGTTATTTAACATTTGACAACCGAAAAATAAAGTCTTTCTACATTCACTTGTGAAATATTCCTATTAATAATGGAGTGCCACCTACTTCACTTTAACTGATGCAACATTTTGGGCTGGCACCTATTTCTAGACAAAGAGTCCCGAGGACATAATTATATATCTTTCAGGCTATGTTTAGAACATGATCGCCATCTTGAAAGTTGCCATATTGGCTCAAGCGCAATATACTTTGTATATTAGAGGTCTAAAAAGATGCCAATGTAATCCATCTGCACTACCATTCAAAAATTTGGAGTCACTTCGAAATTTCCTTATTTTTGAAAGAAAAGCACAGTTTTTTTTCAATAAAGCTAACATTAAATGAATCAGAAATACACTCTATACATTGGTAATGTGGTAAATGAGTATTCTAGCTGCAAATGTCTGGTTGTTAATACAATATCTACATAGGTGTTTAGAGGCCCAATTCCAACAACCATCACTCCAGTCTAATGGTACATTGTTTTTGCTAACTGTGTATGAAAGCTAATGGATATTTTGAACACCCTTGAAAACCCTTGTGCAATTATGTTAGCACAGCTGAAAATCTTCCTTTGAGCTAGTTGAGACCTTCCTTTGAGCTAGCTGAGAATCTGGAGCATTATATTTGTTGGTTCGATTTGTTGGCCAGAAAAAGAGAACTTTCATGTGAAACTCGACAGTCTATTCTTGTGCTGAGAGATGAAGGCTATTCCATGTGAGAAATTGCCTAGAAACTAAAGATTTCCTACAACGGTGTGTACTACTCCCTTCAGAGGAGAGCACAAACGGGCTCTAAGAAGAGTAGAAATAGAAGTGGGAGGCCCCGCTGCACAACTGAGCAACAAGTACATTAGAGTCTCTAGTTTGAGAAATCGACGCCTCACACGTCCTCAACTGGCAGCTTCTTTAAATAGTAGCCACAAAATGCCAGTGTCAACAGTGAAGAGGTGACTCCGGGATGCTGGCCTTCAGGGCAGAGTGGCAAAGAAAAAGCCATGTCTGAGACTGGCTAATAAAAGGAAAAGATTAATATGGGCTAAAGAACACAGACATTGGACAGAGGAAGATTGGGAAAAAAGTGTTATGGACAGACGAATCGAAGTTTGAGGTGTTTGGATCACACAGAAGAACATTTGTGAGACGCAGGTCTGAAAAGATGCTGGAAGAGTGCCTGACGCCATCTGTCAAGCATGGTGGAGGGAATGTGATGGTCTGGGGTTGTTTTGGTGCTGGTAAAGTGGGAGATTTGTACAAAGTAAAAAGGGATTTTGAATAAGGAAGGCTATCACTCCATTTTGAAATGCCATGCCATACCCTGTGGACAGCGTTTGACTGGAGCCAATTTCATCCTGCAACAGGACAATGACCCAAAGCACACCTCCAAATTATGCAAGAACTATTTAGGGAAGAAGCAGGCAGCTGGTATTCTATCTGTAAAGGAGTGGCCAGCTCAGTCACCAGATCTCAACCCCATTGAGCTGTTGTGGGAGCAGTTTGACAGTATGGTACGCAAAAAGTGACCATCAAGCCAATCCAACTTGTGAGAGGGGCTTCTGAAAGCATGGGATGAAATTTCTCAAGATTACCTCAGTAAATTAACAGCTAGAATGCCAAAGGTCTGCAATGCTGTAATTGCTGCAAAGGGAGCATTATTTGACGAAAGCAAAGTTTTAAGTAGAAAATTATTATTTCAAATAAAAAACATTATTTCTAACATGGTCAATGTCTGAACTATATTTCTATTCATTTTACAGCTCATTTGATAAATAAAAGTATGAGTTTTCAGGGAAAACACAAAATTGTCTGGGTGACCCCAAACTTTTGAACGGTAGTGTATTCACTAGTCAACTATAACATTGATAACACTTATTGTGCATGTTCAGCTTCCTTTTGCCAAAACAGATAACCAATCAATCAATATATGAACTCTACAAGATTTTTAAAGGTGCCCTGTGGCACCAAGATATAAGCAGCAGATCTTTCATGTCTTGCAAATTATGAGGTGGGGGTTTCATGGATCACACTTGTCTTTTCAGCACTCCTACAAATACTCAATCAAATTCAGGTTTGGGGAACTTGGGGGCAAAGTCAACACCCTGAACTTTTTTTCACATTGCTTAGACCATTCTTGACTAACTATGTCACTGGAGTGGGGCTCTCTGCTATTGAAAGAGGGTAATACCACTTGGTCTGTACAAGGTGGTATGTGCCATAGTGGCCTGCAACCAGGGATTTCCTGTCAAACATTGCCCAAAGCTCCGTGCTGCCTCTGGCAGTTTGCCTTCTTTGCTTAGTGCATCTTGGTGCCTATCGTAGGTGCTTTAGGTTGTGAACAGGGGTCAGCATGAGTACTTCAAATAGTCTGTACCTATGAGACCTAATATGCAGCAGAGTGTGATGTGTGTTCTGACAACTATCAGAGCCACCAGTAAATAAGGATCAGACCTTATTTCCTCTTTTTGCATCTATGAACCTCAGGCACAAATTACCCTGTTGCCCATTTATGGACTGTCCTTCAGACCACTTTTGGCATGTACTAATCAAAACATCACAGGAAAAACCACAAGACTTACTAATTTGGAGATGCTCAATTGCCACTCCAGAAAGGCCCTTCATGGAGTGTAAACTGCTTTATAGACATATTTTAACTCTTGTAGCCACTGATGTCTTCTGGACACTCTTTATGCTGCTATCTTATGAAGACAATGACCTCCAACCAGTGGCTAGCCAGCAGGCTAGGTGGAATCTGTAACATCTAGCCTGCAAATGTCAGTGCATGCTGGGAATTGCTGTTTTACAAGAAGTAGAAATCCATAGGCAGCAGACTACTGCATTAGGACTTTAATGTCAATAATCAAAGAACTTTTTCTACAATGATGTAAAAGCTACACTACAATACATGACCTTGCTTGAGAGAATTTTTTTCCTATATAAACGTGGATGCCATTAAAGGACATGTATGTTGATTGAAGTATATTTACTAGTTATGTCTAAATAGCTCAGACTATGAGACAGGTCTCTAGCAACACATAAGTAGGCAAGAATACAAAAGTCTTATCCTGTGATTCAGCTGAAGTGCTTCCAAACACAGACCCATCTTGCATTGATCATTCATCTTGTTTATTTAAAGAGGTTTTCTCGCTACAAATATCATATATTAAATAAATAAGCAATTCTTCAATTGGTCTGTATTATCTAAATCATTTAGTATAGCAGCTATTAGCTTATCTGTAAATGTCTAAAGCTAAATCTGAAGCTTGTGGTCCAGCCACGCCCCCTTGCTGCGATTGGTTGCCTGATATTTAGGACAGCCCTGGTTGAGACACGTCCCCTATGCAATGATAGGCCGCCTGCACTCTCTGTGCTCATCCACATATACCTTTGAGCTGTGAGAAACTGAAACCAGCTGTCTGAGCTCACTGCTAGATGCTAACAGGCTGTGTTCTCATTATCCTTCTCTAAGGGGCCATTTACACAGCACAGAGCAAATACCGGTCGGATTATTCGACCGGTATTTGCTCAGTTTTCCGGCGCTTAGTACAAGGCCGCATAGGGATGGCTTTCGCGGAGAAAAGCCCTCCCCCTTCGAATTGACCTGTTCCTGTTCCACCTGAAAACCGGGTGGAAGAATGAATATGTTCAATGTTTTTCGGACCGCCAGCGGTCTAAAAAACTGTCCGGCGGAAAATCCGTGCCGTGGAGACCACGGCATGGATTTTCCTTAGAGGTCCTTGATAAAGTTTGACAGCCGGCTTTCAAAACTGAAAACAGTCTGTAAAACCAGCTGAAAAACCTGCCGTGGGGACATGCCTTAACTCCTCTCTAAGCTGTGACATAAAGGCTGCCTGATCTCCTCTCTGCTTCTCTTCCAGTGATATCTCTATGTGAATGATCTGGGTAATTACTCTTTAGCTGCCAGATATAACACGCACATATAAACACAGCCTTATACATTCTGCCCTCCCCCCTCTACCTCCTGCCTGATAACAGAGGGGGGAGCAGAGTGCATGAGGAGGGAAGTGACAGCTTTCCAGGCATGAGAACTGACCATTGCAGGTCATCTGCAGAGCTGTGACATCCTCTCTCTCCCACTGCTCACACTGAATGAGATCGTTACCACTCTTCAGTGAGGAAAGACATGCATACTTGGAGGAGAGAAGTGCCCCTGGAATGGAAGCTGTAAGAGAGAGAGAAAGAACACGATGCCTGTGAAAGCCTATACTGAGAAAACCCCTTTAAATAATGTTAAATTCAAGACCACCTCACCCACTCCCTTAAATTAAAACAGCAGTTTCTTAAAGAAAATGAAAACTTTTATGTAATATCACAGTTATCCCGATTTCAGAATTTCAACTTTAATCATACTCCAGGCACCTAAGCAATGTAACAATAGATTAAAACAATGCAAAAGATAATTAAGTAACTCCACAGAGAAATACCAAAGCTTTTATCCTCATATTTCCTCTGTAAACAGCAACATGTGAAGCATGGATAATGTGGAGGTAAGTACGAGGACATACCACTGAGATTTGTGTTCCTGTAATTAATTTTAGGTTGTTTCTTCTAAAACTATAAAATGACAAAGAGACTGGGAGAACAATTAATGGGATTTAAAACAATAGGGTGCTAATGAATAACAAAAATATCTGAAAAGGAACATTTTACTCATTGTTTTAAGCTATGATCTTCAGCAGACCGTAGCAATTACCATTGAGTTTTTGCAGTATTAACTTATTATTATTAATAAAAAAGTATAATATTAGAATTTGACAGCTGCTGAGAACACAGAGTATAACTCCAAGCAGGTTAATAACCGTTCTTCAACATAACCCAAAAGTTAAAGTGAAAAGCTCCTTACATAGATGCAAGTGGCGCATGTGCTGGCATGTCAACAAAAGACCAGAGAGACGCGCTGCTGGAACAGGGGAAAGTTGAGTATACTTTTTATTTTTTATTTTATTTTACCAGGGGCCTGGGAGCTATTTAAACGTTTTTTTATGAGGTGGATAACCCCTTTAAGTACAGTATTGGTGTTGTGACAACAGAGAATCTACATACAGAATCGGGATACAATTTTGGTATTTTGGAGAAAGCTGTTAATAGGCTTTCCCATATTGGGGGTCTTAAAAATAATCTGAAGATAAAAGTCTGAAGAGATTCAAACACAGATGTGAAATATTCAAATGAGAAGTCATTACAATCTACCAGACTAGAAATAGTTTTAAAATTCTTTGGGACTTTAGCAAACTGCAGTGAGAGCTATGTTCTAGAAACAGAAACCTTTAATTGGTAAATATTTCCCGGAGTGGTCACTTTCAAGTGCAGATGACTCCTCGAGAAGGTCAAAATAAGACACAGATATATCTGACACATAATAAGTACTAATCTTTGAATTCACTATGATGGTTTTCTTGAGTGTTTACTTCTGGTCAACATGTGAATGCTACAGCCAATTGGTGGCCAAGAGAGTTACAGCTCAGATCCTGGATTTTTGGTGTTGGTATAATGTTTCTATAGTGGAATGTAGCTTTATGCCAACAGTCAGACATGGTGGCTGAGTACTGTGTACTGTGATGGGCTGGGGCTTTGTTAATGCGGGATCTAGACAAGTTGTCAATAATATGCAACCATGAATTCTACTCTTATCCTTAAGGAGAATGTCCACATGTGGGTTTGATGTTTACCTCTGAATAGATAAAAAATAAAAAAGGTTTGGGAGTGGCCAAGCCAACATCCAGATTTCAATCCTATTGACATACTGTAAAAAAAACAAAAACCTTAAATGAGCAATTCATGCTTGAAAACCCTTGACTGTAACATAGTTAAAACAATTCAGCAAATAGTGGGCCAAAATTATTTTTTACAAGTCACCAAAAACATTTATTTGTAGCTGTTGCAACTAGTTATTTAGTTTAGGGGCAATAACTTTATCACACAGGTGATTTGGGTAATGAATAAGGCGGAATTCACACGTCGGACCTTTAACATCGTAGAAGCCTGATGTAGCTTCCTCAGCAGAAATCCGAGGAGACCCCTCTGATTTCTGTCAATGATTTTTACTTAAAGGGGTTGTCTCACTACAAAGATTAGAAATAAACATGTAGGGAATGGTAAATGATTTTTTTTATTTTTTTAATACATTGCTTTTTTCACAGCAGTATAATTAAAATAAAATATGATTCTGTAATATATGTAGATATCTCTATTTATATACATAAACTGTATAAAACAAGGTATTTCCACATCACCTGTATGACCTCAATATTGAATTTTGTATTTTTTAAGATTTGTTTTGCGTGTTTGTTAAAAATGCCATGAAAAAGTCCACTTGCTTACTACTTCTGCATTTTGCACATCAATTTTCATGCTTTTCTTTTTTAATGTGTTCTTAAGAACACCCAACCGCATATGTATTTGCCTTTAGGGATCTATAATCTGCACTTTGGGAAGAAGCAGCCAGCTAGATCACTAATCATATTTTGTGAAGCTTAAAGTTCTTTAAACAGGAAACTGGATTAAAAAAAGTGATTCATCTTTGTTACATGTAAGAAAATTGACTTTTACCAAGGCAGCAAAACATTTCATATGCTTTTACCCATAAGCAAATATAAAGCCAGTAAAGTAGCACACATTTGTTTTGCCTGCTGCTTCCCATCAGCTACAAGTTCCTTTTGCTTAATACATGCACAGTTTAATAAGAATTTCTGCTTGCTGTGTACACTATCATTTATTTTCAAAATAAATAGTTAACATTCAAGCCGCTTAACGACAACACAAGACAATGCAAATTACGACGGAAAAAAATGTTGAGAAATTAGCAGTCGGAGCAGCCTTGAAATAAATGCCTGTGGCTATGGTCTCAGCATCAGCAATAAAACTACTTCAATAATGTTAGGTACATGTGTCTTACATTTCAAGGTCAGTCTTTCTATAAAAATAATGACAAAATGGAAATGCTGTGTGGTTTAATTTTACAAATATGAAATGCCTTGTTCCACTATTTTAAATACAGAGTGCTGTGTATTTTCTAGCTATGTCTTGATGTTTTAGTCTTAAGATGGATTTGCCATGGTCCTTGTATTGGCAAAATACTAGCAACATCTAAAAAGTATACAACGAATTGCTTCATCTGGAAAAAGAAGGTACTAAGAAATCTTATTCATTGTATTTTTAGGGATTCCTACTTATTTGATCATTTTACTGTTTGCTGTGAAGTTACTTTTGTAATAATTACTATAAACTGAGCATTTCCTAAATGTCACATGTTGCTAAACAGATCCTTGCACTTTGGATTAAGGTTGGGTCAGTTCGGCCTGATCTGAATATTCTGATGAAGGCGAGGAAATCAAAGAAACGATCACCAGCCTTTTTCTAGACCGGAAAAGGGATTTGTATGCAATCAATGCATATAAACTTCCTTTTCCTATTTCAAAATTCAGACCAGGCCGAACTGGCCTGACCAGAATCCGCAGTGCAATACTATTTGTTAATATTCCTTAAAGTTTTGCCCCAGTTCAACCCACCGGAAATTCATTATTTAACTGCTTAAATCACAGCCTCTTTTAACCCCTTAATTCCCAGGCCTGAAAAGTAGTTAATGACCAGAACTTTTTTTAGTTTTTGCCTCTTTGCGTTTCAACAGTTGTAACTTTTTTTTTTTTTCAGTGACGCAGTTGGATGAGGCCTTTTTATGCGAGACAAGTTGTACTTTATGGGGGAATAGTTTAAGTTTACTTATAAATAATTTCTGAATTTTTTTTAAAATTTTTCAATTTCGTTTTTGTTTTTTTACACCGTTCATATTTCACACGTAATAACTTGTTAGATTAATTCTACAGGTTATTTCGGTCATGTGGATACCTTATATGTGTAGGTTTTTTTGTGTGTGCAATTTATGCACAATAATTTTTTATTAAATATTTATTTTTATTTTATTATTTATTTATTTTTATTTTTTTTTACTTTTTTTTTTAAATACCCAGAAGGGAGAACGGTTTTAATTTATTTTATTTTTTTAACAATGCGTAATGTATTAGCTAGTCATAAATGCTCATACATTATAATCTGTGTCAGTCTGACACAGGCATTGTTCAGGACAGCACACAGGCTGGCCTGATCACTGGCTTGTTACACAGACAGCTCTAGGGCCACTCTAGGTCCTCAGGGCCTACTGTGCAGCCGTTCCCCGAGCTCTGTCGGGTGACCTGGTGTTCTGATCACCCGACAGAGCTGGTGAACCCTTTGATTGCGCTGCGGTAACGCACCGCTGCAATCAAAGGGTTAAAGCACCGGGTTGCGGAGGTTTCCCTCGCTCCCCGATGCTCGTAGGAGATGCTCTGGGATCAGGGCTGTGTAGTACGGCCCCGCTCCAAGAGCTGCTGCCGCGCCGGGTGCCGCAAACCCCGGAGTCTACAGCGACACCAAAAGATGTCGCTGTAGACGAACGACCCGCACCAGCCGACGTCAAATGTCAGTGGGCGGTCGTTAATGGGTTTATAGTGTTATTATATGCAAATTCATTGCTGCTAACAGATATATCTGTGGTATACATACAAGTAAGCAGGCTAAATAGCAAAGATAGAAACTCCTAAACCACCCCCAACAGAAGGGCCTGAGGTTTGCTTATACCTCTGTTCTGTTCATTACAGTTGTTTGCTAACAAAGTTGGTTCTTTATACAGGGATGTCCTGCACAAGCTTTCGCCTCCCAATAGCAAATGAATGGGCCTAATATCTTTCCAAAAGCCTCACAAGGGCTGCCTTTATGCTATATGTGCCCCTAGTATATAGAAAAAGGAGGTCCATTAAATAACTGAAATGGGCATTTATAGGAATTAAACATTATTAAGCTTCAACTCGGTTGCATTACAATACGTAACAATTTTACATATATTTTTTGTTCCCAGGTGTTAAGCGTGCTTTCCTAATTCTTTGTGCCGGAGATGAATCGATAAAGGTTATTATTCCCCATTAAATTAGCAGTTGTGGTCAGCAAAATAATATTATGAGAAGTATCTATTTTTAAAAATATTCACAAAATATTTAGTGCCAAGTATAGACTTTGAGAAGGATCTGGAACCGTGGGAACCATCAAGAAGTTTCAAGAACTGTCCAGAATTGTCTAGAACTGTCCAGAACTGTACCTAAATAGTTATCTTAAACCATTTCATTTGCCATACTGCTGAGTAAGTGAACTTGTGTACACAGCTACAGTTAATTTAGATAGCATCAAGAGATTGTGTTCATGCGACAGACACATTTTGCTATGTCTGGGACCAATTCATAAAGACTTTGGGACAGCCAGGACACTCAAGTGCACTATCACTGGCAGGACTGGCCTCAGCAGATCGAGTTCTCTGTGGGGAAGAACATAAAGTAAGAGCCACTGGTGGACCCATGCAAGGTGCTGATGTCACCACTACACCAAGTTAGGGCTCATAAAACAGTCAACAGCTTTCAAGTACCTCTAAGATCTTTTCCCTATGCGGTGTGAGGCAAAGGTCAAAGGTGGTGTCTTCGTCGGACCACAAATCAAGAAAATCACTGAGTGCATGGAATTTCCCAAAAGGCTGAATAAGCAGCAGAAAGCGGCCTGGAACAGTTTAGCCACTGTGGTTCATGACTTCCTAGGCTATCACAAGGATGAAAACTATGCACAGCTGGTACAGACTATGATAAAGAACTATGCTGCAAAGGGCAGCAGGATGTCAGTCAAAGTCCATATCCTTAAGACCAACTTGATAAATTCAAAAGGAACATGGCAGCTTATTCATTAGAGCAAGGCAAACACTTTTACCAGGACATAATAAACGCCATTACCAAGGACAGTATGAATCGAACATGATGGTAGACTATATTTGTGCACCGACTCGTGAAAGTGATATACAATACTGTCACAAATCCAGAAATATATTCATTTTTGAGCTATAATAAACAGCACTGATGGAGTTTAATTATAATTGCAATGAAATGTTGATTGTTTCTATGATAAAACATAAGTCAAAATGTTGAGTTTTATCTTAAAAAATTCAAAACTAGCATAGACCAGTGTCACAAAATAAGAGTTCAAGAGGAAAGCTGGTTATATGTTATAAAGTGTCATGGAATTACCTATTCCCGTAAGCAGGCTATCAGTAAATTCATATCAATTCCAGCTTTCTCTAGACATTGTACAATGAGAGGAAATTTCTGTTGGTCTTCAGGTCTAAAAAAAAATCTAATCTATCAAGCAAATACAGACCGTAGTGTTCAGCCCACACACCTCTGATGGGTACGTTCACCAAAAGTTTACATAATTGCATCTGTTCTGTCAGATGCAATAAAATAGCTGTAATTACAGTGTTTACTCAAGTTATTGATTCCTCCAGGATTGCCCTGCTTCAGCTATACCCACAGCCAACAACTCGGACTGCTCAGTCAACGTAAGTTATTGACAGAATGAACTATTTGCAAGGTTGCACATGGTGTTAATAATTTTTATCAGCTGTAATATAAAACCCTCCACATATCTGTACCTACCGATAAAATTGAGATATCCTTCCCCTCCAAGAGCATGTGTTATTAGTCGGATCATTTTATGAAGTTGAATTCCTCGGTCAATAACAGCTGTCAAAGGAGACATCACACTCATGTTTGAATACATCTCAGAATCAAATAACCAGAAAGCCAATGTCTTATCTCCAACAAGTGCCTATCAAGTTAAACAAATACTATGTTTATTATATATGTAGTTAATGTATTTACATTGAAAGTTGCATCTTTTTTTAATAGGATTGCAAATAATCTCTATTTAC
Organism: Phyllomedusa bahiana; assembly: GCA_025379985.1. Lineage (NCBI taxonomy): Eukaryota > Metazoa > Chordata > Amphibia > Anura > Hylidae > Phyllomedusa > Phyllomedusa bahiana. The sequence goes on from JAODAL010007425.1 coordinate 50,787, forward strand.
ATCTCATTAAAATTATTTCACTACCAACTGGACAATTCATATCTAATAGGTCTTATTAAGGTATGTGGACTGCATAGAGGTACCAATGCACAGAGCTGCTGCGACTGTGGCAGATCGGGCATACACAGTAACATAGTAGATATGGTCGAAAAAAGACAAAAGGTCCATCAAGTCCAACCTATAACCCTACAGTTCAGAGGATCCACTATCCTGCTAAATATCTGTCATTGGCTTATCTTCCTTGAGAACAAAGGATCAGGCATCCTAAAATTCAACATGCTTATTCATTTTTTTCCCCTAATCTGAGGAACATCTTTAAGTGAGAATATACAGGATCATCACCTGAACCTAATGATTTTGTTTAGACATCTAAGGCGACATGTATGAACGCGGCATAGCCCCACTCGCTATATTTTTAAAGAGCCGCACTCCAGTATCATGTGCATTACAGAGCGCCGGCGGCACTATTAATGCGCCTGATATCGGAGGCGTGCGGGAGGCGGGGCGTATTACAACTGTACGATTCTACACATTTATGAAAATAGGCACATTGCTGCTAGAACAGGTAAACCACTTTAAAAATAGTTTACGTGAGCCAGAACTGTCGTCTTAACGCTAGAATGTGCCTGATTTATAACCTGCAGTAAACCGGGTTCATAAATTCAGGTGCATTCTACACCATAATGCCCATAAAAATCGGCGTGTAAGCGCCAAAAATCATACATGTCGCCCCTAATGTGTATTAGGGGTTTGTGTGATGTTTGTCCTTTAGATGTCAGGGAAAATAGGACCGGGCAAGTTTAATTTCAACATGCCTAATCTTTTTTTTCTCAAGGAAGATAAAATTATATAAGCTGCCACCATAGGCAGAGGTGTCCTGAGCCCTAGTACAAAAAGTTAAATGGGCTACTAACTATCATTTACAGTACGGTTCTCCTCTTGTGTCGCAGAAGGGCTTTTGGGCCCAATTAGGCTACAGGGCCAGGTTGTAACTACTACATTTGCACCCTCTATAGCAGGCATCCTCAAACTGTGGCCCTCCAGCTGTTGGGAAACTACAACTCTCATCATGCATTTATATAATCTACAACAGTGGGCATGATGGAGTAGTAGTTTCAAAACAGCTGGAGGGCCACAGTTTGAGGATGCCAGCTCTATAGCTATGTCCCTGACCATATGCGTCTAGCGGTGCAAGCATGTTTATGGGGCCATCTGGAGGACAACAGCCAACAGCTTTTGAAAGTGTAAGAACACTTTTCATCATTGATATTAAATTTAATCATCTACAAAAATGATCAGTTTGAAATAATTATTTAATCCAGTCCAATTTATGAGTCTGGGCAGGGCATAAAACAGCCTACTACATGATAATTTAATACTCAGGAAGTTTACTTTTCTTTTGAGCTTATTTAAGCCTGTATGTCAGCTTATCCCTTATTGAATATGCACGTAACGTAGGCATAAACAAAGTTGTACCCAACTTTCTGTTGTTAATTGTTCATTCAGTAGGAGAGACGAGTATGGAGCTTAAATGGTTCATTATGCAGTTTTATAATTATAAAAGTTTTCCTTCTACACCATGCACATTGTCATTGTCTGAAAGCCACAGGCTCCTGTAATTAGTGCAGCACCAATTATTAGCTGGCAGACAGAATGGGAACAATGTACAGTATTAATATTTGGACAATAGCCAATAACTTCCAGACTGGTTTGAAAATGCATTTAATTCAGAAGCTTCACTCAAGGACCTAGATACCTGGAGTACAGCCAAGGACAGGTTAAATATGGATATGACTTGGAACATAAAATGTACAACTACTTTACCTATCCCACTTGGGCAATTAGATTACCAAGGACATCACAGAAATTCATAAGCTTTCTTAAAAAGGTTTCCCACACAGATATTACAGTATTTGACATTACTATTAAATGAAAATACAGGACAGAATAATATCAATTGTTTAAACACAAAAGCTCTGCCCTGTATTGGCATTGATAGCAGTATGTGTCTGAACTCTTAAAAACTGCACAAAATAATTGCTGACTCTGTAAACATAGCAATGCATTTCAATTATGGAGGCCCAAACATCAAGGCTGGGTATGTGCAAGCACACTTAAATCATGTTTTCTTAAAACCCGACATTTTTTTTTACTAGATAACATTTTTTTTTTTTACTCTTTCCTGTTTTTCCTTTTCAACCCTCCTTGGCATATTAAATTGTTTTTGCTTTAAACAATCATAAAGCCCCTTCAGTGACTAAATGGTATGCATTAGGTGGTCCCTAGTGGAGGCATCCAGAATGCTATCAGTTATATTTGGCAGTTTGTAAGAAAAACATAAATTTAACATACTGTTCTTTATCAACATAGAATATTTAATCTGTGTAAAAAAGGAGTCATTCGATATTTACATTAAAACTCAATTGGTTCCTCGGGGTATGCATTATGGGTAAAAACTGTGCACATGAACTGCTCACATTATTGCAGGTCTGTGAATATATGTATTTTATTTATCTTTATTTTTTTTCAAAAGAGCATTTCCATTAAAAATTTTAAAAAATGACCTAGTTTTCAGACTCTTAAATAGTAAAGCTAACCAGTTACAAGAAAATATTGGGAAGGAAAACACAAAAATTTATAGAAGGTTTCATGAGTCTTTAAGCAGATTTGCCTTTAGTCTTTAAGTTAAAGAAACCTCAATCAAAGAAGACAATATAATACTTAAAAACATCAAAAGAAACAAAAAAAACACAATTTTTTATTAACTTGCATTAAAACTGCAAACTGTACAATTATTTTTGGTACTTGCAAACCCAAAATAATGATCACAATATTTTTTTTTTTTTTTTTAGACAAAAATATTAATAAATCGTTTATAAACAAAGTAGTAGTTTTGTGTTTAAACAAAAAATAAATATCTGCATTTAATTTGCAAGATTATTGTGTATTTTATGCAGATTTCTTTATTAACAAAACAGAGCATGCTATGGATTAAAAAGTCATAGCATGCCCTGTAAATCAGCATAATGTGTAAATTAGATTCTTCAAACCTAAAAATTTGCAATAAATCTGTCATGTGTAAACATGGCCTTATGGTCTAACTGGAGAAACCAACTTTACATTTGTACAGTATTATCCACTATTAGAATATTTTGTTACAAGTGCAAACTTTTAGCACCAGCTTCAGATGAAATGTAAAACCTTAACCCCTTACTGCCGCAGTCAGTGTTGACCTTTGTGACAGAGCCTCATTTTTTAAATCTGACATGTGTCACATTATGTAAGAATGACTTTTTGACACTTATTTATACATGTGATTCATGGATTGTTTTCTCTGACCCATTGTGCTTCAAGTTAGTAAAAAATTTCGGTACATACAATCCTTTTGTGGAAAATATTGGGAAAATTTGCCATTTTCCAACGCCTTCCTTCTGCCTTTGTCTTGTCTCGATGTAATACATTGCAGCAGCTAAGGGGTTAATCATCCGTGGCCGGAGCACATTGAAATATACCACTGGTCCCATACCATGATCTTGTGAGTTCCGCTTGTGAGCTTGCAAGATATCCATGATGTATCCATACACCAAATTGAGGGAACCCCTTCCCGACCATGATGTATGGGTATGTCAAATGTCAGTAAGGGGTTAATACATCACCAATATATTTTGTTTTACCAATTTAAACCAAATCATGACATTTTTTTAGTAAAAACCATGGGACAGGATATGTGAAACTTGTGGCATCACGCTTACGCGTCTCAAACCCTTAAAGACACTTTTTGATAAGAAAACCTGAGAATGGAAGACACTATGTTGGATGGGCGAGTACAACATTGATTTCCATTAGTGCAGTTACCGTATATACTCGAGTATAAGCCGAGTTTTTCAGCACAAAAAATGTGCTGAAAAATCCGACCTCCACTTATACTCGAGTCACTGTCGGCACTCAGGCGCTGCGATGGCCCGTGCGCCGACAGGGACGCTTCAGTTTTACGCGACTCCAGAGAGAGCGCATATAACTGAAGGCCGAGTCCCTGACAGCGTCCAGGCACTGCGGTGGCACGGCGGTGTCAGCTATCTCTTCCCCTGTATGCTACTCCTCTGGAGCGCACACAGGTGAAGAGATACCACTGCGGAGCAGAGAGCGAGCGCTCCCTGCTCTGCAGTGGACTCTGGGCTGCCGCAGACTCGCGGCTGTCCGGTGTTTCCGGCACAGGCAGTGCGTGTCATCACGCTGCGTGCGCGGCCTCATGACATCACCCGCCTGTGCCGAGAAGACGGAGGAGGCCGCCCGGGAGACGGAGCAGCGGGGATCGAGGTAAGTGCTTGTTTTTTGTTTTAAAACTCTACCTATACCTGCCTATAGCCCGCCTAGGAGGACCTATACCTGCCTATAGCCTGCCTAGGCAGACCTATACCTGCCTATAGCCTGCCTAGGCGGACCTATACCTGCCTATAGCCTGCCTAGGCGGACCTATACCTGCCTATAGCCTGCCTAGGGGGACCTATACCTGCCTATAGCCTGCCTAGGGGGACCTATACCTGCCTATATCCTGCCTAGGGGGACCTATACCTGCCTATAGCCTGCCTAGGGGTCCTATACCCTGACTATGAGGGCCTATACTTGCCTATAACCTGCCTATGGGGACAATTACCTGCCCATATCTGCCTAGGGGGACATATAGCTGCCTATACCAGCCTATGGGGGACATTAAACTGCCTATACATGCCTATAACCTGCCTATGGTGGACATTAAACTGCCTATCCCAGCCTATATCTGCCTATGGGGGACATTAAACTGCCTATACCTGCCTATGGGGGACATTAAACTGCCTATGTAATTTTATTGGTATCTATTTTTATTTTTAAAATTCACCAGTAGCCGCTGCATTTTCCACCCTAGGCTTATACTGGAGTCAATAAGCTTTTCCGTTTTTTTGTGGCAAAAGTAGGTGCCTCGGCTTATACTCGAGTATATACGGCACTTTGACCATAGCCTTTGAACAGGAATTGAGTCACTGACATATATGGGATTTTTCTAGCATGCTCTGGGACCTCTGAAGATGTCACTGTGAAGGGAGAGGGAGATAGTGAGCAGAGACCAACACCTATTGTGAATGGAGATTCCTGTGTTATCTACGCATCGGTATCAAGTTTCATTGTAATCCTGCTTGAGATGATTAGAAGGAAACAGAGATGATCTTTACAAAACTGTCTCAAACTATTATTAGGCTTAGTGGTAAGAAGGCAAACAGTAGGGTTTCAGGATACGTTTTAATATACAGATAGCAGAATGAAAAATTTAAAAAAAAAGCAGCAAAATTACAAAAAAAAAAATGTTTAACATAAAAGATAATAAAATAAAGAATGGATCATATTTTTATGATATTTCATGGAAATAAGAGCAATAGTGCATGTAGAACAAGACCCTGTGAACTAGAGCAGCACACAGTGTGTTCTCAATTCTTATTAACATAATTGCATGAAACCCCCTTGATAGCCTAATCAATGAGTCTGACACCAGTGGATCTGAATGTGGACACCCCTTTACCAGAGCTACTGCTGTAGCCTTTATCATCTGGACTCCTCTGACTAAGTTTAAGATGCAAATTAGTGTTCATAACGAGATAGGTATTGAGCTAAATCTTTTGTGAGAAGATCTGGTATTCTGCCCAATATGAGAAAAATAAATAAGGTTTGTGTCAAATTACTCCTTAGAATTAATGGTCACAGTCTCTGGCAGTCTTACCAATTAATTACTGAATTGCCCGTGTATTTTTTTTTATCCGTACAAGAACAATTTATTATGTGACGTCATGTGGCTTTGAGCATCAATTGCTGCTTGACGACGACATCTCATGCTGTTCACAAGTCGAGTTATTGACTGTTGAGGCATGGCATCCCACTCTTTGAAGGGCGCTCCTTAGGTCATTGAGGTTCAGGAGTAGAGTTACGAGCTTCTACAAAGTGACTCGGCTGATCTCCATTTGAGGTTCCCCAGTCTCAACAGCTGTTCCCTAGTGATGCAACCTCAATGAGCTGGAGCATTGTCGTCCATGAAGATGAAATTAGCTCTGTTTTTCATGCAGAGGCACAATTACTGGATTAATGATGTTATTCATGTAGTAGGGGCTTGTCACTGTACCATTCACAAAGTGTAGGCCAGTTCTGTACTGCCAACACTTTAACACCACCAAATGCTTGTATAGTGACAACAGTGGCTGATGCATATTGCTCTCTTTGACGTCTCCAGCATCGTTGGCAGCCTTAATTTCTGCTCAGAGTGAATAGATTTTCATCACTGAACAGCACTGAGGGCCACTGGTCTCTCATCCAGCGTGGATGCTCCCTGATCCATGCAAGACAATGACGCTTGTGCCTGGTTATGTGGTCAGGTACCTTTCCCGGTAGTCTAGTACGTGGACCATGCTGTTGTAAACTGTTACGAATGGTATGACGTGACACTTGGTTGGTGCTCACCTCCCTTAAATATGCCTGGAGCATTGCATTCATTATCCCATTCTGCAGAGTATTGTTTACAATGAAGCGGTCATTAGTGTGTGATGTAGCCAAAGGACGTCCACTTTTTGCCTTTCTGCGACTCTTCCAGTCTCTGTATCGATGTTGCAACCTGCTGATGACACCGACACGCTAAGGTCAGTGGCTACTTTCGTCCGAGAGTATCCTGCTTGAAGCCTCGCAATGGCAAGGTGCTGTTGATCAATTGCAAGGTGTTGGTCTTGGTCTCATGATGGTCTCCTTGTTAGAGATTGATAGGTTGTGCTAAAAGTACTGAAACACTCAACAGTTGGACATGTGCATTCTGAAGTTAAGATATGGTCTCAATTAGTGCATTTAAAAAAAGTTTTCAAGAAATTTTACGTTCATCCTGAAATTTCAACTGGAAGTTAAATATCCCAAATTTTTTTGTGTTAATATAATACAACTGAGATTACAAAATCTTCAACTTACTGAAATTAGTTGATAAATTATTACACCCCATATCAAAAACTACTACATCTAATATTTTGTATGAAATCCATGAACAAGTTGATGAAATATTGTTACATTTATCTTTTTCCATTCCTTAAAGGGGTTTTACCACGATGTAATGTTGACGTGGGATCCTCCAAAATGGGTATTTAATCACTTTTTTAAATATATGTGATTACAAAAAGTGAAGCCGCTGAGAGCTACAGCATTGCTCAGTCCCCCTTAGTTTTCTGAAAGTTTACATTAGACACGACCAGGACACTGACAGGAGCTGATCTGGCCGCGCTTGCGTGTTTGCACTTCTTATCTGATGACCGGGAACATGAAGGGGCTGGGGAGAAAGTGCAGTGTATGAGGTTGTCTGCTGTATAGAGAATCCACTGTTGCAATGTTATTATTTCAGTAAACTTTAGAGACGCTCCCTGCTTTCTCGCTCTCTGCTCACCCCCTCCCTCTAACCCCTGCAGCCGTTCATGACTCAGCATGCTTTGTTTATATTCTCCCCTGAGCAGATAAGAGGTAAGGAACTCACTTCATGGCAAAACCCGTTTATGGATAACCTCTTTTAGGGCCTGGATGCAGAGTGATGTTCAACTTGTCTCTTCAGAATTCCCCATAGAAGTTCAATTGGATTCAGATCAGGAAATATACTTGGTCACTTAATTACTTCTGTGAATTAATGATACCATCAATAAAATGTTGCTCCCTGACACCAGCAGCACTTTTGCAGTCCCACACAGGGACACTGCCACCACCATGTTTCACTGTAGGCAGGAAATAGAAAAACACAATAACCAGCTCACTTTGGTAGTAGTGATGCAAGTACCCTAATAGCCATCTGTGCACGAACCTGCGCTCCAAGAAGCGTGTTATGCGGTGCAAGAAAGTTCAGAATGGTTGGAACCAGTATGGATAAAAATGGGGAATTTATTGAAAAATTTCCAAAACTGTGCACAAACAATCAGAGGTGCATCAGAGCTGATGCGTTTCGGGAAATAGTGTCATTGGTCATAGCTGTAGCCAAATACCCTCATATATTGTGAATAAAATCAATTAGAGTCATAAGTAAAATACAATGAGCAACACCTGGAAGATATTCACCTGTCATGCATTGTGCATACGTGGGCTCTAGCGGAAGGCACATAGGGAAGTGTTTCGGCATTGTAATCACATGTAATACAATATAATACCAAACAAGAGCTTACCAGCGGGGTATATGAACAAGAGAATAAAAACAAAAACATACGCAAGGTCACAGGAGAAAAAAAAATGTCAATTTTTCAATAAATTCCTAATTTTTATCTGTACTGGTGCTGACCGTTCTGGACTTTCTTTTTTCACTATAGGCACCTTGCATTTTTCTTTATACTCCTCACTTTTGCGGCACCATACAATTTTAAAGCCATCTGTTCCACATTTCTCATGGTCTCATTACTCCAGAGTATAGATTCCCAGTAGTTCCAAAGTACATGTTTTTGGAATGAATTGCTTCAAAACTGTATGGAGTGGCAAAGGTGAGTACAAAGAAAAATACCTGGTGATTACAGTGAAACATAGTGGTGGCAGTGTCCTTATGTGGGGCTTCACGAGTGCTGCTCATGCTGGACAGCTACACTTCATTGATGGTATAGTACAGATGTACTGCTTTATATTGAAAGAGAAGATGATACCATTTCATTGTAATATTGCTGCTATATAAAGCATTGATATGTCCTCATTTGGAAAATGATCTTTAATTCTGGGCTCTAGTTTAGTAACCAAACTAATAAGGGGAATCGAGCAACTTAGTTATGAAGAAAGGTTAAAACAATTTAACTTATTTAGTCTTCAGAAAAGATGGCTCCAGGGAGACTTGATTCATTTACATAAGTATATAAATGGCCCCAAGGGGACAATTCCTCCATCTGGGTAAAAAATAATTCAATATGAATAGAAAAAAAAAACCTTTCTGTACCATGAGAACTGTGTATCTGTGGAACAGCCACCCAGGAGCTGGTCACAGCAGCAACAGGTGAGGGCTTCAAGGGAGGCTTAGATAACTACTTGCAACTAAATAATATTAATATAGCTGTATAAATGTTAATTAGAATTTAGATATAGTCTGATGACAATGCAGGGATGAAAAATCAAATATTCCTTTAGGGCAGATTGGTTCATGTTTTATGGGTTCCAAAGTCTTCATCAACAGGGAGAAACAAACCTTAAAATGATCTTTCCCTCTTCCTTCACCAACATTTGTCCCTACCCCTGGTTGAACTTGATGGGCATCTGTCTTTCCTTAACCATACTAACTATACAACTCTATACCCTTGATTGTTGTGCAGTTTTCCAACATGAACATGATTCAAAACATGTATTCCAGGCCACTGTTGCATTTCTGAAGAAAAACAGGGTAAAAGTAATTCAATGGCCAACTATGTCTCCTGTGAAGGATGGAAAAAGACAGATGTTGCAATGGGTCGCCAATCTTTAAGATTCCATGCCTAGAAGACTTGGTGCTGTCCTTAAAAATCATGGACATTATACAACATATTAGATTTAGCAGTTTTTGGTGTGGCAGTTTTTTGCGTCAACTAATTAGAGTACAACAGAAGATTTTGTAATCTAAGTTATATTATTAACCGTACTTTCATGTTATGGGTTGAAAAAATATTTTATGAAACTCATCAACATTTTGGCAATTGTTCAGCAAGATATCAATTAAAATCTTACTTTTCAAAGTAAGAACCTTCTAGTGTTTAAAAAACAAAATGTACATAAAATGGTCACATATTGCTTTTTAATATGTGTTCCTTTAAAAAAAAATATGGTTGTGTTCCCTTAAAAAGCTTAGGAACTAGCCACAGCTGTCTGACATGGATTCATTAGATTCAAAGGGATGGAATGCTTTAAAAAACACAATTTTTAAATAACTTTTTACAGCATTCTGCATTAAAGGCCTTATATCATGTTCGTACGCCCTATCAGAGTGTCATGGAGACTGGACCCCAGCTCAAGACACTATGATCCAAAAGAGAGCCAATCTGCAAGAGTGACTCCTATTCTGGAGGACTTGATTCTTCCTTGTGTTATAAAGACGACCATTCAGCTTTATGGCTACCTTGCTGCAATGAAATACCTAACTGGCCATGGCTTCTCTTGGCAAAAACAGCCATTTGCCACCAACACGTTCAAAAGGTAAATCAGCTAACCGACCTACAGGGGGCTTCATTTTATTGGATAGGAATCTGTCTTGCATCTAGGGCCTTCAGCCTTCGGCCAGAATGGAGATTTTATATAAGTGAATATTTTGCTTTTCCTTCAGAGTAATACTGGTTAAAAAGGTTAGATTTTTTTTCTAGTCTTTACGATATATCTGAGACTTTACTTTAATACATTACAAAAATACATTACTTGGTCATGGCTTTCAGCATATGCAATGCACTTTTCATTATATCTTCTGTTAGTCAGTGTATGAACAATGTTTCCTATGTTCCAGTCCTCATCCTTGAACTCTTTCAGAATCTGTGTTAAAAATAAAAAGTATGACTTTTATAGCAAAAAATGTTTTATTATTGATATTCAGATTTATAAAAATTGTTAGTTATATTAGGCTTAACTGCATGAGCCTTGGTAAAGAAAGAGCATCTACCTGAATCCACTTATCCGGTACAGCCATGGCTAGTCGGTAGTCAAATCCTCCACCACCTTGTGTTACAGGACAACAGAGAGCTGGCATCCCAGAGACATCCTGTAAAGGAGACAAGAGAACAAACTCATTCAAGAGACAACAAAATTAGCACACAATGGTCCCTCAACATACAATATTCATTGGTTCTGGGATGACCATTGTATGTTGAAGCCATAATTCTATGGAAAACTGGTATTTGATTCTGAAGTCCCAAAATGTCACCCAACTTAATGCAACATTAAGATTCAAGAAAAGTAGATAACTAATATAGACAAAACAAGTCCTTATATATAACAGTCAAAAAAACAGCTGGAAGCTAGAAACCACCTACTTTGAGAATATAAGATTCTTTGGGTCATGTACTTTATGCACAACATACCAGAAAACAAAAATAAAAATGGGCTGTCCTCACCTGGTGTGGTACAGAGCTGGTCATCCTGACACTTTTAAAAGACATTCACCAATTAACAGAACAGCTAAAATTTAATGTTTACTAACTATTAAATATTACAAATGTAAAATATGATTTCCGAATCGTATGGAAACCTCAAACCATTCTCAGGTACATATCCAACGCTGTATATTATTCTAGTTTTACGTATCCATCAAAAAGGGTAAACATTCAAACAGTGGTAACACGGTGTATTCATTATTGACCAGTGTTTTACTCATGTGACCACTGTGAATCCAGGTAACCCTTAGTCCTTTGGTAACTGGAGATACCTTAGTTTTGTAGGGAAACACAAGATCAATTCCATAGATTCTGTTGAAAAAGGCATATGTGTATCCTAGCGGTCCCTGTTACACCCTGCCTACCTGGTGGGGGCAACCACCCCGAAAAGGACATCCCCACCCTACTGGGGCTAACCCCTTGCACAAAATACACTATACTGTTACAGGAAACAGTAATAGCTGCAGGGTCCAATTAAAGAACCCTGTGTTACCACTATTTGAATATTTACCCTTATTGATGGATAATAAAACTAGTTTAATATTATGGACATGGGATATTACACCGGGGGAATGGTGTGATGTTTCCATACGATTCAGAAATCATATTTTACATTATTAAGGATATTTAGTAAAAGTTAAATCTTAGCTGTTATTTCAATTGATGAATGTTTAATCGGATTTTGGCCTTTTTTGATGGGACCAATTTTTTTGCTTTTTTCACTTTTTTATAAAGACAGTACAAAACAAGTAGTACCATACTGTACTGTAGACAGGTGCTATTAGACAGCTAATCACTTTATGCACTTCAGTAACAGACATTTTTCAAGTAAATACTGGTTGACAGGAGTTTCCAGTCAATCACACAAACTGCAGATCAACAGTGTCCGGGGAAACTGCATGTTGAAACCAGACTCAACATACAATGTCCCAAGAAAGACTATTGTAATTTGAGGGGCCACTGTACTCATAACAATTAGATTGTGGGAATACCTTTTTAATTCTAATAGTAAATATGCAAGACCAGTAGTTATTTTTCTGCAACTTTTCTAAATCCAGTTTTAAAAGTGATCAGCATTATACCAAATAGCAACTCAAGGCAAATGCTAACACCAACAGTCATCTCCTATCTCTTCTTTAGCACATAACACAATCAAAAGTTTATTTTTAAAATCACGATTATTGATCCTTTAGCCCTACGTCTTGCAAATAATTAGATTTCTCTCCATTCATTTAACCCAAATATCAGAAATCCTCAGCAGACCTCTCTCTAAGCATTAGGATTTTTGTACTTAGTGTAAAAAAAGAGGGATGGACCTGTGCCCCCCAATGAATCAGACAAGAAAAGGATTTTACGGTAAATACAAAAATCCTAATTTCTCGTCAATATCATTGGGGGACACAGCATCTTGGATGTCCAAAATCAGTCCCAGAGGATGTGTAAAAAGAAGAAAAGAAAAAATTGACAGCAAGGCAAGACAGTTGGGACACCGCTGCCTTAAGTATCTTATGACACCAGCTTGTATCAGGCAAGACCAGAGTATGAATTTAGTAGACGGCTTCACAGTCTTGCAGACCTGTGAAGCGGAGACAAGATGCATTACCACTAGAGATGGGCGAATTTCCCGAAATTCGTTTCGTTCACTTCGCCGAATTTCTCGGCAAAAAATAACTTCGTTCCGAATTACTTCGGACAAATCTCGTAAAAAAAACAGTATTTCCAGGCTGAACAGAGCCTTGGCAGGTGCTGTAGAACGTTGTGCACATGCTTAAAATTGCAGAGGGAGCTTGGTTTGGTATTCATTCACTCGTTGTGTTTTAGTATGGACATGCATCATGACTGCCGCCACTCTTAGAAATAGCTTCTACTCTAAAATTACATGGGGCACATTAGGGGGCAAAACTGACCAAAAAACTGGAAGGGGAATGTAGCCTGATAAAGTCATGCTGAGCGACAGCTGGGTAAAAAAAATGCTGAGGGCTCAGGTGGTTACATCAGTGAGAGTGTGGAGGTGACGGCGGCAGCCACAGCAGCATGAGGTCAGAGAGGGTTTGGCTCAAAGACATTCTGGAGGTGGCAAAAACTCAGGAGTAGTGCCACAGAGTGAGGGCACAGAGTGGGACAATGACACAGTTTGGAGGTCACGGCAGCAGCCAGAGCAGGGCAGCATGAGGTCAGATCAGTGCAAAATGAACACAGTGTGTAGGTCACGTCAGCAGCCACAACTAGGCTGCATGAGGTTAGACAGTGGCACAATGGACAGTGTGTAGGGTCTGGCAGCTGCCCACTTGAGGTCAGACAGTGGCACATGACACAGTGTTGTAGGTCACGGAAGGCAGCCACAGCAGCAGCATGAGGTTCAGATTAGTGGTGAACAATGACACAGTGTATAGGTCACGGCAGCAGCACAACATCAGCTGAAGGTCACACAGTGGCACAAATGACAGTGTGGAGTCACGGCAGCAGCCACAGCAGCAGCATGAGGTCAGACTGGCACAATGACACAGTGTGTAGGTCACGGCAGCAGCCACAACTGCGCACTGTGTCAGACAGTGGCTAATGACAGTGTGTAGGTCCCGGCAGCAGCCACAGCAGCAGCATGAGGTCAGACAGCAAATGAACATTCTGAGGTGGCAAAAACAGGAAGAGGCCACAGAGTGGCAACATGACAGCGTGGAGGTGACGGCAGGCAGGCGCAACAGCATGAGGTCAGACAGTGGGACAATCGACACAGTGTGTAGGTCTTGGCAGCAGCCAGATAAGCTAGCATGAGGTCAGACAGTGGCACAAAATTGACATTTCGGTGGTGGCAATACAGGTATAGGCCTACTGAGGTGGGACAATGGGGGGGCGGGGGAACCACAGTGTGGAGGTCAATGGCAGCATAGTCATCAACCCATCGCATGTGTCAGATAGTGGCACATTGACACTGTGTGTAGGTCTCGGCAGCTGCCACAGCAGCAGCATGAGTGTTCAGACAGTGGCACTATGACATCTGGAGGTGGCAACCAGGAGTAGGCCACAGTGTGGGACAATGACACAGTGTGTAGGTCACGACTGCAGCCACAACATCAGCATGAGGGTCAGTTAGTTTTGGGTTGTCACCAAATGACACAGTGTGTAGGTCACGGCAGCAGCCACAGCAGCAGCATGAGGTCAGACAGTGGCACTCAAGACATTCTGGAGGTGGCAAAAACGGATAAGGCCACAGAGTGCTCAATGACAGTAGTGTGGAGGAGACTGCGGCGGAGCAACCGCATGAGGTCAGAGTGTGGCACAATGACACAGTGTGTCGGTCACTACGGCAGCTGCCACTGCAGCAGCATAGAGGTCAGACAGTGCACAATGACAACAGTGTAGTAGTCACGGCAGCAGACACAGCTGCAGCATGAGTCACGACAGTGGCACATTGACATTCTGGAGGTGGCATAAATCAGGAATAGGCACAGAGATGCACAAATGACAGTGTGGACGGTGACGGCGGCTGGAGCAGCAGCATGTGGTCTTAGAGTGCAACAATGACAGAGTGTGGAGGTGGGTGGCAATACCTGTTCCCTCGGTAAAGGTTGGTGGTGGCAGATGGAGAAACTGTCAGATGATGTGTGGCATTAGGTGGGTGGCGGCATCAGGAATGTGGTGAGGCTGCTAGTTTGAACCAGACTCTTTCTCACAGTTTGGGTGTGGCGTCATGGCTGTGGTAGTATGACGGCTAAGTCATTGGTGTGTGGTAATCCTGGCCGTCCCGCCTGATTCTTTTCTTGACAAAGATCAGTCGTTCCTCATTTCCCGTGGTCAGCGGTTCTCTTTGGGGTTCCGATGGCCCCCGCAGCACGAAACACCCGCTTGATGCCACACTTCTGGCCGGGCAGGTCAGCTTATCCACTGTAAACTCGGTTGTTAGCGGGCACCTCTTCCTGGGTTTGGCTGCCTCAGTAGTCCAGGCGGATCTTCTATAGGGCGGGTGGGCTGTGTGCTTTCTAAGTAGGCCAACACCTGTTGGTTCAGGGGTTGTCCAGGTCACTGCTGCTGTGGCGACTGCCCTTCCTCAAATAGGTAGGGTGAAGGAAAGCTGCTCATCAGTGACTTCAGACTTAGGTTGCATGCTGATGGTGCTGGTACTCTCCGGACCCCCCCAACTTCCCCGGCTAGCCGCGCAGTAGTACGTGAGCGCTTGAAGAACCCCCGTCAGGTACCTGTCAGAGGAGGGACGATGCGCACATGGGCAGCGGCCAACTGATACGGAGGATTTCCCTCCCCCCCCATTAGTAATTTGAGTTGTCCTCCCTCTCAGCAGTGGGAAAAAGGCTCCCATTTTGGTCCGGGAGCGAGGGTCCATAGGGTGGAGAGCCAGAAGTCATCCTCTGCGGTTGCTGACTATTCGGCTGTCACTAGCTAGGGCAAATAAGGCTGCTGCGGGGCCATCTGCACAAAGTGACTCCGAGGGCTCACCTGCCTCAATCTAAATGTTACTGCCACGAGCTTGGGGTCATCTGCACCTCGTCTTCATCATCTCATCTACACTCATCCAACTGCTCCTCCTCCTCCTCTCTGTCAACCCCTGGGTAGAAAAATCCACTCATTTCTCCAGGACAATGCTTCTGCTCCAATGTCCTACCTCCTCCTCCATTTCAGTCCACAGGACTCAGGTGGGCCGCGAGATGTTGTCGCCACGTCTCCAGTCCCCTGCCCAGGACAAGATTTTTCAGCATCTGTTCCAGGACATGAAGCAGTGGAATGACGTTATTTCTGCCCGTAGTCCTGGCGACTGGTACAATTACAGTCGCATCATAGAATGGCCTCAACCTAACGGCAGGTGTTACGCATTGAGCTTGCCACTGGCTCGACATCGAATTTCACTGGGGAGTACTTCTGTCTGCATGGATCATCAAAAAATCTTTAATGGCGTTTCTCTGTCATTTACAGTCAGTCCAACATGTGCAGGATGGAATTCCAAAGGGTGGAAACATTAATATCAGAGTGTGTTGGAGGAGGCCGTTCTGCCCTGCAAATCGAGAGAGGGTGTCTGGCTTTGTACGAATGGATAAAGTGCATGCACAGTTTTCTTGGCCTTTTTCAGATGTTCTGAAGGATCGGTGGAAGACTTCCTGATACCTTTTCACATCAGATTGAACACATGCGCCATGCAGGGCGCAGGACATACCCTACCTCGGTGACAGCGCGGCACATGTTCACTCAATTGTCCGTCACCTTGGTTCCGGATTGCTGTTGGCGGGAGAGCAAAGCCACACATCGATTTCTTGCTGGCATGACAGCGGAGCAGTTTCTCCCCTGTGTGACTTCGTTCGCACGAGGCAAGCCAGGTGTAGAACTGCGTGACACTGCTGTGACCTAACATGTGGTATGATGGAGCAGTTCTTGTGGTGGATGGATGGTGGTGGAGGAGGAAGGAGGCGGGATATTGGTCTGGA
The DNA here is from genome assembly GCA_025379985.1 of Phyllomedusa bahiana. Classification (NCBI taxonomy): domain Eukaryota; kingdom Metazoa; phylum Chordata; class Amphibia; order Anura; family Hylidae; genus Phyllomedusa; species Phyllomedusa bahiana. The sequence goes on from JAODAL010007425.1 coordinate 67,330, forward strand.
GCTGCAGTTTGTGACAACGTGAGGAGAAAGCGGTTGTCTCCTGTCCATGTTTGTTGGTGTGCCTGGGCGGAAGCCACTTTACCCAGTGGGGCCGTAAAGGACATGTAATGGCCAATGACCGTTGTTTCAGCTCCAGATGTCCGGCTGCCGTGCTCACTTGGAAACAAAACCAATAAGCTCAAGGACTGGCCCCACCTTCTGTTCTACATATTTATGAAGTGCTGGTACTGCTTTTTGGAAAAGAAATTACGGCTTGGAATCTTCCATCTCGGCTCGGAACAAGCCATTAGTTTATTGAACGGTGCAGAGTCCAACCATTTGTATAAGGGTGGGACTGCAGTACCAACAAGTTGGGACAGGAGCACGTCAGCTGCTGCTCTTAAGGGGTTGGACGCATTCTGTTGTCTATTTGCAATCGCCTCAATGAATGACTGATGGCGCCATGAGTAGCGAGGAGCAGGAGAATCTGGAACGGGGAGATGATGTCAAAGAGAAACAGCTCCCTTCGTCAGAGGTGGTCGTCCTTGACTGGCTGCAATGGCATGCGTGCCACTGGGCGCTGCTGCTGTTGCTGCGGTGGCAGGATGGACCCCACTTCTGAGCCTGTTTCTTCACCAGGACACCGGATGGTGGACCCCACTGCATGTGTTGACGCAGGGCCGTGGTGCCAACGTTTAGCTCCCTGGCACGCTTCACTTTCTGCTTACATTATTCTACATATACCCGATATTAGGCTCATCCGGTGTCTTAGCAAAGAAACTGGCCACACCGACGAGTATCGGAATTTACCGCACGACTCAGCACTGTAGTGACTAATGCGCCGCCGTGCCTCGCTGAGCCCCCCCCACCCCATGTGCCGCTACTTTCTTGGACAGCGAAGTGGGTTTTTTACCCGTGGTCCGCCTTGGCTCCCGACCTCACACTGCTGCTACCCTGTTGACTCACGGCCACACTATCCTCTTGTAGGGCTGCGCCGCTACCTGACGCCAAGCCGACGCCCTCTTCTCCTGACGATGATGAAGCCCTTGCCTAACCCGGCTTCCCAAGTGCGTCGGCTACATCATATCTATTTGTGTTTTCATGTCACTGCTGTCTAATACCGGTCTTGGTATGCAGAGGCTGACCCCTCACAACATACCTTCCCATGCCAACTCTAACATCTATACTTTGCCGCCTACTGCAAAAAGAGGGGATATTGGGCCCCATTTCTTCGCTGCCAAGTAGCATGCTGACTGCCTCTCTCCATATTGTTCATCTTCGCATATTTAGTGGCGCTGAGCCCAGACACATAGTAGTTCTCTGGCTGATGGAAATGGAAGGGACAGGGGCTGGTTGAGGTCAGGGGACGGGTGCTGACCCGCTCACGGGCCATGCCAACTTAGGGTTGTGTCTGACGTTCCCACTGACTGTTGGCTGGGGTTGTCTGATGTCTTATGGGAGGGAGTGGATGACCTTGTCAACCAATCAAGAACCATTGGGTTGCTGAACCAACTATCGGACGCTAGTTGACAGCGGCAGTTGTGGCCTCACCGAGGTGGAACCCTGCTGCGTTGTCCCCTTGCTGTACTGCGGACCTGGGCCGGAATGGTTTGTGACTCTGCCACTCGCAGGTGAGAGCATGCTCAAACTCTCTGTCTGACATACTGTTAGTTCTAAATGTACAGACTCTGTTTGATGAAGATATCTGTATATGATAAATACACACCCTTTTTTGACGCCAAATGAACCAGTAAAAGCTTGTAACGCTTGGATATAAAATTGCGCTCCACAAATGGCAGGTAAAATTGAACCGTATGTGCCGTTTAAAAACTCTGTGTATTTTTACTGATATAAAAGCACAAAAACAGGCTAATTAACCTTCACCCCCCCCCCCCCCCCCCTGATATGAATTATGCTAACAGATTTCTTCTGTGGCGGTTGAAAAACAAAGTTTCTTTTATGGAGTACTAACTGCTAGACACAACGGCTTTATTAAAGCCCTGGATGTAAATTGGCCAAAGAAGCTGAGCAGTCCAAAAATGGAAGTGGTATTTGTATTGTAAAAAACGCTGTTTCTTCTTAAAAATGGATACAACAGGAAAACTGGCGTAGATCACCCCTTGGTTATTCAATGTGCTGTGAGCAGATAGGATTTAAATGAATATGCAGCTGCTGTGACGCACACTGGATTCAGATCCCAATATCCACACAAAAATTCAGAAATAGAAGTTAGAGAAGATGTCTCTGTGGACCAGCTGTGACACCCACAAAAATTGCTGTTTAAAATTCAGTTATTCAGTAACATTCAAGCCGTGGCAGCACCTTCCCTGATCAGTACAGGTGAGCGCGGTATGAACTCCCTGCGTCGCGCCCGGTCTTATTTAGTGCAGTGAGTCAACAGAATCCCGCCGGTCTAGATTGGCTTCATCTCGGAAATGGGTATCGCAGGCTTTGCCCTTCTTTCCTCCAGAGTGCTTTGCCGCATGTAACGGCCATGTGCTCGCAGCCATTTTATCAATCAAAAGCACACTTCTTTCACCAGAAGTCCCCCAAACTTCGACTTCGTTCAGAACCGAAGTTTTCCTGAAATTCTAAACGAATTCCACTTCGTTAGAATCAATTCGCCCATCTCTAATTACCACTCAAAAGGCACTATCCGCTCGAGTGGAAAGAGCAGAGAAGGCTTTCACTGCGATTGGTAGGTTTCTGAGATTGCAGACCGGATCCAGCCAGCAATAGTTATCTTAGAGGCTGCCAAACCGCTACGCTCGCCCTCTAGAATTTAAAAAAAAAAAAAAAAAAAAAGAGGAGTCGTGGTGCCTGAAAGATTCAGTGACTGCGAAGTAGATCCGAAAAGCACCTCCTTAGGGATAAACTAGGGCACAGGATGAAGGACGGCCATGTCTTTATAAAGAACCAATAAAGGGGGATCTGCAAGAGAGCCACCAGTTCAGAACTTCAATGGATGGATGTAATGACCACAAGGTCACCTTTCAAGGAAGCAAACCGTTTACAAAAAAAAGCCTGCATTGCATATAAAACAAGATTTAAGTTCCGCGGCTCCATGAACAGAGCGAGCGATCCCTTATTAAAAAGGTCTTGACCTGAGGATGGGAGGCCAATATGTGCTGAAAAGAAACAGAGAGGGCATAAATCTGAGCTCTTAAAGAAGAAAGGCCAAAACCCCACTCCAGATCTGATTGAAGGAATGATAGTACTCGCAGGGTAGAACAATCCAGTGGGTGAAATCCACACAGCTCGTACAAGGCAGAGACTGTTTTCCAGGTAACAAATATGGGCAGAATGAGGCTTGCAGGTCCGAATTATGGCCCGGACCACAGAGCCCGAGAGACCACGAGATTTTAAGATTGCAATAGCCATGCCGTCAAATGCAGCAGCGGTAAAAGATAAACCAGTGCAAGCTGACTTCATGGAGGAATCGGTGCATCCACGGCAAGAGACAGAGGGTCTTGGGACCTGGATACAATTTGGGAGGTAATGGTTGAGGCAGGATGTGAACAGGTCAACATCTCCTTTCCTGAAATTAAAATTGCTGACAAGAACGGAACGTAGCGTTCTGTCTGATGAAGGATCCTTGAGGAAAACCGCAAGGCTCCTGGTTCCCCTGATGATTCATGCAAGCCACCACAGTAGTATTGTCGGACTGAATCCAAACTGGGTGACCCAAGAAAAGAGGGAACTTATAAGAAAGCGCTAGAAGCATGGCGCCGAGTTCCAGGACATTGATCTGCAAACAGAATCTTCTGTAGGACCACAGACACCGAGCTGCATTGGAGTCAAAAACTGCTCTCGACCCTGAGGTGCTGGCATCCGTGGTGATAATAAGCCATTGTGGAGAAAGAAGGATTTCCCCTGAAGTAACGCAGGAGACACCAGCTACTAGTTGAGATCAACATGGAATTTGGATGGAAGCAGAATTTCCTTGTTCAGGGAAAATAAAGAGCCATCTCAGGAAGCTAGTGGAAGCTGACTTCATGGAGGAATCGGTGCATCCACGGCAAGAGACAGGGGGTCTTGGGACATTAACACAATTTGGGAGGTGATGGTTGAAGCAGGATGTGAACAGATCAACATCTCAATTCCTGAAATTAAAATTGCTGACAAGAACAGAACGTGAAGATCCTTAGCGCTGGCCCAAGACATAGCCACAAATTGGAAATGCAGTGAACCCACCGTAAAATTAAGGGAAAAATAGTAGTACTGGGCGATAGGGACATACAGGTAAGCTTCATTGATTTTTTTTTTTTTTTTTAAACTTTGATAAGCACCATTTTCACACCTTTAAACTCTGTAGCCTTCTGCACTATAGAATTAATTCTCCTGCAGTCATTTCACTGCAATTAGATTAGTTGGGAATACAGAGCCGATATGTTAATCAGTGCCCTTCACAGATTAACCAGGAGGTGCGAGTCTGAAGTTGCTTGTGGCTCAGTGAAACAGCATGGTTAAAAAAACCCTTTAAATGAGGTACATCCATCACTATCCAGGTCTGTGCCAGCTGCAGCAAATTGAGAGTTGGATGCAGGTGTGTCTCTGTCCATATACTTTTACAGCTGTACTTGGAATGCCATTAGAAATGGAGGAAAGGCACAAATGTGCAGCTACCTCTCCACTCGCTGCAGAAAACACAGATAGTTGGGTAGAAGTAAATCTATTAAATGATCTCATATACTCAAATTACTCAAACTGTATTAAACTCATGTCAACCTAATAGGATTATCTGGCAACTGCTGGAAGAACATACTGATGAAGCAATGTTTAACTTGATAATTAACATACTATAGCAGCGTAGCACTGAAAGTTATGTATTTTCAGTGGCTTTAGTAGTGATCTAAGATTAGATAACATGGTGTAGTAAGGCACCCTGTCAAATAACTTTTAATGCATCCATACAAGTGGAATTGGTGGGAGGCCTTGGTCTATTTTCTCCTCTCTATAGTCGATTTTCCAAGGCTTGGTCTGTCCATGCAGTGGTACTAGAGAGGGTGATATATCAGACCATAAGTTTCTATTCAGTAGTCTGAATAGGAAAACCTGTGGAGCTAAAAAGGGGAAAGCATAATAGTTATTCTTCTAAGAAACTTAAAACAAATGGCTGATAGAGAGTATTCTTGCAATATCATATGGTAGACACCCTAAAAGAAATGGTATCAGCAATTCAGGCCACAATTATAAGCCAAGCAGGGCTATGCTGCAAAACAAGTTACCAGTGTGCTTACATAGTGATGCATGATACTGGTCTCATCCTTAACATTAAAAACAAATTACTCAGCTCTGTGTGTTTTACAATAACCCCGTAATGCAGTCATCATTCATCAATTCTTTGATTGCGTTCAGCTTGTGACTTGGCATAAGAATTCAATAGGAAGCATATACGGATACATAATTTCCCCCAAAAGACTAGTTTTCAGAAAATTAATATTGCTTGCTTGCACAGCAAGAACATCTAAATGCTTTCCAATTTTTTTTTTCTCTTTTGCAAAGCCGTAGCAGTAGGAAACAAGGTTATTTCAATGACCATTGATTTCAAACATTACATTGTATCTTACGCAGCATGATAAAATTAAAATATTATGGTCACAAGAAAGCAGGTTGCACTATATTTTCAAATCTTTGTTTATTGTCTATGTCAACCATTTATCAAGGACAAATCCAGAGGGAGAAAAACTGTACTATGTAACTACTGGAACAAACCGCTCCAAAAAAATACAATATAAAATGTCTCAATGTTTTACAAATATTTAAAGTATAAATAAATGTGTATCAATGGGAGAAAAATAGTAATAAAGGATCATCTAGTTAGAAATATAACTTAGTATATTTGATGAATGTTCTGGAACATCAATGTTATTTTGCAGAAATGGTTAACCTTTGGAAAACATTGTATTTTCTTCCACTTGGGGTATGTTCACACAGCGTATTGGAGCACGTACTGTACGCGCCACAATACGCCGGATGTTTTAGAAGTATGCACTGTCCAGCGTGTACTTCTAAAGCACGGGAGGGCCGGCCCCATTCACTGTCACTAGCAGTGGCGCGTAAACACCACGAAGAAATGACATGTAAGAGTGGACGCAATTCAAACCTCTCTATGAGAGTTATGAATTACTGTAAATGTAGGGCACGTTTCGGGCGTATTGCAGCGCAATTACTTTTGGCCTGATGAAGGAAACGTAGTGTTCCGAAACGTCGCTTGGTAGCGTGGAGTGTGGACGCTTCTCTTGTCAGCTCTCTGCTGCATCCGACATGATTAACATTTAAGCTGAAATGCAGCTAAGTATTGCCTTTATTCTTGATTGTATATACGATTAAAGACTGTATGAGGACTATGCGGTCTAGAAGACATACAGCATATGTTTACAAATACAAGTAAAAGTGAAATTTTGCACATTGAAAAGTAAGCCTTGAGTATGTTTGTTCGTGAGACTTTGTTTTGTAACCAGGTACCAAAGGAAGGTTTTTTTTTTAATTTATTTTAATGGAGCCCCAGGAGCAGACTCTTTGTTTGTGGACAACCTCTTTAAGAATGTTATGCCTTTTCATAGGTGTAGACATGGAGCTGGCAATTGTCCCTTTTGGACAGTAAGTGGCATCCAAGCACAGGGAGAAAATGCATGGGTAGAGGAAACCTGCAAAACTGAAGGAGGAGGCAATTTTAGTAAAGCATTGGAAAAGGCGATGAGAAGCGGATTCAGACCAAGTACCAAAGTCAGACTGCCACAAAGAGACTATGTGTGGATGGAGAGGGAGACTCATCCCTCAGATGCACTGCCGAAGATCGTATTAGAGATATCTCTGTCCTCAAAGAAAAACTAAAAGACCCAAAAGGCTGAGCCAAGTTTACGCATTTTAATCTTTCAGGTTAATTTATTGAAAGTTTAATAAACCTTTAAAAAAAAAATAATAATTACTGTTTGTGACTTTTCGCTGTTTAGCACTACTATGAGGGCTCACTGATATATTCACAGATGTTCTGGAACGTCATGCAGGGAACACAGCTGCAAACTAGTTCTGCAGCTGCGCGAGTGGAGAGCCGGCTATCAGCTATGACCAAGTTCTTCACTGAGAAGACAGGAATAGTTTATTACCATCCCTGGTTTCTAGATCACTGTGTATACAGCACTCAATGAGTACTATATACTATATACACAGTCAGGATGCCTGTGTCGGCTTGCTGCTCCCAGCAGTTACGTCACTGCTGTATCTGCTTGAACTGCTAGATCTAATCAGACCCAGATCATCACTTCAGCCAGTGCAGGGAATGTATTTGTTCTGGATTTCACAAAAAAAGGAATATAAAAATGTCCCCAAAAGTTCTTTTTCTGACTTTATGAAGGGTAAAATATGTTTAAAAAAAAATAACAAAAAACACAACATAAGATATTCATAAAATAAATACTACAACAGTCAAACTGCAACTTTTAGCCTCTCCCTACCACCCTAAAACTTTGCTGGTAAGATCTTTATTCCAGATACCAAAGGACACCTCCAGAGGTCTGGTGAAGACAATCGGGGTCAAAGCACATGGGGAACTGATGGAAAATTCTGTTTTAATGTTATGGCTGATCCGTGTATACCTGTATTACTAGAGTCACTCCTTTTTTAATTCAAATTCAATTAGCACATACAATGTCCTCATAATTTCCGGTACTAAACTTCAAGGCTTTGAATGTCACATTTGGAATCACAATCAATTATATGTTGAACAATGCAAAAAATGTAACATTTGTATGGGCAAATTGAATCCTATTTGCGAGTACAGTAACAATATTAAACATGTTCTTCCATAGTAAAATCCAGCAATTAAAACTGCATTACACAGCCCTGTATTGAAATTTGTTTAAAAAGTTTGGCATCTGTACAGGATTACACAAATACATCTATTATTTGGCAATGATTCAATATTGGCCTCAAAATTCTCAGTAAAGAAAAACAAGTGGAAAAAACAATGATAAATACCTCGGCTATTGTGATACAGTGTGGGTACAAGGAATGGATCATATAATTTGCTAGCATGATGTACACAAGGGAGTCTTCATCCACTTGTAAGCCAAAATATTCATTGTAATCGCCAGTGAACCCGCATCCTGCAAAAAAGTAAACAAACTTGTGGTTTTCAATATCAATCTACCTTCATATTTCTTATCAATGTGCAAATGTTTTAGGCGGAAGTGGAAAATATCTTGCAAAAAATGCTTTAAAAAATAGAATTGTTAACAGCTGATTTTTACCAATTAAGAAAATAAAGATAAAACCTTGGCTAAAAGGTTGTTCCAATCATCTTGGAGAACCAAGTATAGATCTTCTGTGGATGCAGCTGCTCAAATCCTTCTGCCTCTTTACATTATAACAGACAGACTCAATGATGAGATCAGGGCTCTGGGGGCCATATAATCACTACCAGGTCTCTACCAAGGCAATGGATGGTCACACTAAATACTGATATAAATTTTGATTTCTCTTATTTTCTTTGCATTTTGGTGATTTATAAAAATGAACTATTAGCAATTCTTTTTTGAAAGCATTCACACCCGCAACAAAACTTTTGCACACTGTATACCAAAGACTCAGGTTATTTGCCACTCCACTTCCCCTCCACATTGAGTGTGGCTCAAAAGGGGTGAGGTATCTAATTTAAAGAGAAGCACCATGCGAGTGTGTGGAGACTTAACGCCTTTGACACTGCAAGACTCAGTGAGTCATAAGTGACTTAAAGGGGATGTATCGCTTCCTTAGTTCGGCTGACTCACACTGCTCTCAGCTTCTCAACTCTGGAGATGCAGGGGCGTTTCTTCCCCTCCCAGCTGGGTGACATCATCCCCCCCTTCACTGTTCATGCTGGCTCCCGAGACTCTCCTCCCTCCCCTCTCTGCCTGAATCCACATGTCACTGTGTCTTTCCCTATGCAGTCTTATTTTGTAAGAGCTGTATACATACCACAGGCTGCATTCAATCTAGACTGAGCAACTGAATTCTTCTCCTGTCACAGCTGGAGATGTGTTACAGCTTTCTATGAACAACACAGATCACCCTTCTATGCAGGAGAGTTAGGCACCGGGACAAAACTGTTATGTTTTCTCATTGTAGAATCTGTTGCAGTCTGTTTCTGCTGCGTGTGGAGAGTGAAATTGTGACGGTCCCTTACTCTGAGTCAGGCAGGGATCGACACAAATTGTGCTATTTCCTGATTATGTAAGCCCTTCAGTGTAATTCTGTTTCTTCTGCCTGTATAAAGTGAAAATGTGACGGTCCCTTACTCTGAGTGACAGACACAGCTCTGTGAATCGACCGGGGGCTGCACAGAATGTAAATGAGCTCTCAGCTAGAGAAATGCAAGGAGGAAGGACCCGGAGGGATTCGACCAGGACTAAATATCAGTGTAAACAAAAACACAAGATAAGGAATACTGTGAATACAGACAGCTTTGCTAATGACATCCAATTGCAAAGTTGCTTGTTTTCACTGTCCCCTTATTCTGAAGACCATTTAATGAAATGATAAAACCCCTTTAAGGAATTGTTCCATCCAATATAGGGCGCCATAGAGTAACAGCTCAGTTGAGTCTCCACACACTGACATGATGCTTCTCCCTAATGAGATACCTTTTCCCCCTTTAGACATTCAGTGCCTCTGACCTAGCTAACCAGTAAGTTCTACTACGCATGACTGAGGAGCAAGCACCCTAAACCAACTGTATCCAGTTAAATAAAACTGGCGTGGCTTGAATCCCTTTCACACTGCAAAGCTCAGCGAGTAAGATGTGACTTGAGGAATGCTACATCCAATGGAGAGCACTGAAGAGCTTCAGTTCTTTTCCCTTAAGCCTCTTAAAATATGTCGGGCATATTTATCTTAGATACAGTCCTTTGCCCCAGAGCCTTAACTTCCCTATTAAAATGATCCCAATAAACAATGGGTACCCTAACAAAAAGTGCCAGTTAGAGAGTTTCATTACAAACCGTACCAAACAAAAGTTTTTAACAAAGTGTGACCTATATCTGTAAAACTTCTCCGCCACCAGCTTTACAAAATCCTACATATAGTTCTGCTTATAAATCAGTCTGTAGATGGTGGTTGAATTTTTAGGAATTAAATTTCCAGTGCAGATAGTTCAAACATTTGCTGACCACTACGAATGCCGAAATAAGTACTTCCATTAATTCATTATATTAGCAGATTTTTATTTAAGTTATGCTGTAATATTTTTGGCAACGTAACAAGATATTCCTTAAGGACCATGTAATACAAAATTTTGAGTAGAAATCAGACATTGTAGACATAAGTGGCTACAGGCATTTTAATTTAAAGTTATCATAACTGCTGTACAGTTTAGTTACTATAAGCTATACGAAGCAGCAGTGGGGTAAAAAGGATGTGATATTTATTTGTACATGTGTATAAGTATTAATATAGATAAATCACAATGATCTTTCGAATTCTCAAATTAGTTTTCCAACCTCTTATTAAAATCTATAACATTATAGACATACATGTGATGGATTCATTACAAAACATAGCCCTGCTATTTATAATTTAATAAGCCAAGATTTTGTAAAAGGTTAAAGAGTTTCTAAAGACCATAACATATTTATTTAGAAAGTAGAATGAATTGTGTACATTTTTTATACAAAGAATAACATTTGTTGGTATTATGATACCCCTTAAATGCAACCTCAAAATTGCAAGTTTAATAAAGGGGTTGTCAACTTTCAAAAAACATATAATGCTCCCCCCACAAAAAAACAAAACAAAATTATACTCACCATTTTCTACTTCTAAACAGGCACATTACCCCTGCACCCTGCAGCCGTTGATTGGCTGCAAAAGTCATATGCATTGGACTGGAGGAAGGAGAGTATAGTTTTATTTTTGTTAAAAAAAGGGCCCAAGGAGCATTATAGTAATTGATAATCCTGGATGTTTAAAGGGTTTTTCCACTCCCAAAAATAAAACAGGTACAGAGAACTATTGAATAGAGAACCCCCATAAAAACAACCTAAAATAGAAAGAGGCAACACAAAGTATTCCACTATACAATTTATTTTCTTATGAGATCTTTCTCATAATTTCTTATCGTTGTTTTACTAATTCTGGTTTTGTGAGATATTATAGAATCTTGCAGTCTTCGGCTACGTCTACATTGCAATGTCAAAATGCCGATCAAAAACCCAAGTGCATCTGAATATCTGAATAATACAAACATTAAATATATTACTACCCATGCTGTATACAGACAGATGCCAAGCGACCATTGATCATTCATGGGGGAATGGGAGTAAGCAAGGGAATTGCTCTTCTCATGAATACACAGACTTCTAACCTAAATGTATGATATTTTTTATGCTGATGGGTAGAATAGCGAGGTGGACCTGACATACTACTCTGCCCTTAAATAGTGCACCATACTGATCTGCTTTAATTCAATATTTTAGGTCTTTAATAATAAATATATATGTAGATTTTTTGATTAAGAAGTGAAGCAGGCTAGGCAGTTATTTCTGAATGAGGAAAGCCATATTTTGCTACATGTAAAAAATAATTTAACTTAACTTTTCTGGCTGTTGAGAAAGACGAGTGTTATTGCTTTCCAAGAGCAGTTAAAGCAATATTACAAGTTTTCATTTTTTGGATTTCAGTTATTTTATTTTTTCTCTCTTTTTAACAGCACTTGCTATGCTGGATTAACAACGCATTTGTTTTGTGGTCTGCATTGTTACAGACCTGGCTATAGCAAATATATAGTTTTTTTTTGTTAGTTTTTTTAATGTTTTATATTTCTTTAAAAAATAACTGACAAAAAATATAAAAATCAACTTTTATTCTTAAAAACATTTTCTAACTTTTATTATTGCCAATAAGATTATATACAGTGTTTATATACAGCCTTTTTGGATCCGAAAATTGCATCCAAAAAAGGAGTGGCGATCGGATCCTAAACGGATCCAGCACCCAGCTGCGTGTTTGGAAGCGTTTTGGATGCAGCAGGATCGCACCCTATACTTTAAAATAGGGCTCCTGCTGCGTCTCTCGGATCAAGAATCGACATGTCAATTCTTGCAACGGATCGGAAACACGGATCCGAAAGACGCAGTGAGACACCCACCGGCGATCAGTCATGTGAACGGCGATGCGTGTTTCATATTAAAAGCAATGTAAATAATATTGCTATATATAAGATACGTGTTTGGGTCCGTTTAGGGTCCAACAGATGGATCCAAACACGTATCTAAAAGCGTATGTTCACATGGACCCAGCACGCCGTGTGAACCTACCTTTAATAAGCAAAAAAAAAGTAAAATAACAATAATAATAATAATAAAGGGGACATTACTTTTAACTTACAAAGTGGCCAATATAAAAAAAATCTCAAAGAATCAATTTACCTATTCCATGGTGATGGTAAAGCATAGATGTTACACCATCAAACCGAAAACCATCAAAACCATATTCTTCAATCCACCACCGCAAATTGGAGAGCAAGAATCTTAAAACCTCCCAGCTGTAAAATAAAAACATTTTAGTAAAATGTATTTGATTGCTTACAAAACAGCAAGTTTCAAATTACAATATAAGTTTTACCTACCACAAAGATGTATTTTATACAATTTCAAACACCATTAAAAATGAAAATAGGGAAACTGTTAAAAACAGATCTACTGGAAAAGTACCCTTCTTAATTTGTTATAATCTAATCCAATGCCGTAAGAATAGCTATGCCTGAATTTCTGCCACCTTAAAAGAATATTGCTGTCAAAAAAACATGTTTTAATTATTTACTAGATAGAAAAAAAAAATTCTAGAAGAGGTGGGGGTCTGACTGCTGTAACCACTATTAAGCAGAACAAACGGGGAAACCTGGTTCTCTGTCTTCCCAGCTACAACGCTATGGCTAGAAGGGGTCTGAATGGAGCAGAATTTGAGCATGGACCTAGGCTATCCATTCAAAGTGTATGGCAGAAAGGCAAATAGCAGAGTACTATGCTTGACTGTTTATATTAGATCCACTTGTTGATGATTGGTGACAGTGCCCGACATTAAACCTCCACCACGGGAATGTGCTCTCTAGTCAGTCTGCAATTTTTACTCTGCCTTGATTTTTCTTTTCCTTTCAAGTCTGAAGACATTAGTTGTTGCCCTAATGTCCATCCTTTCTGATATATAAACATAGGGCATTTTTTTAAAGCGTTCCCCAAACTCTGGGTCATTATTAAGAATTCCCAATATTTTTTTAATCCTTTTTATCATACCTTAATGTTTGTCAAACGCAGACACCAGTAGCACCTTATTAATTTCTCTCTTATCTCCATACCAGTGGCTGAGAGAGATTTCCTATCATACCCTCAACTTAAGAATTTCTCAGTGATTTTATGCATCTGTTCGAGATACAGAACATCATCAGAACAGATGCAACAAGCACAAACATATTCCCCTCTTGGAGTCCCTTTAAATGTTTGGGGAGCATGATACCTTTTGCGATGTAGGATATTATTACAATCTGTTGTCTTAGAAAACAGTGAGATGACTAATCTACAGTACCATTCTTTTTGTTAATTTCAACATCCAAATAATGTACTTTTGATATTAAATCATTGTTCACTAACATCCCTTATGGAGAAGGCATTACAGCAGTTAGAGAAACTTTGAGTATATTACTTTGAGTACCTCCCAAATTGCATTTATTATGACTTTACGGGCAGTGGTATTGACTAAAAGTTATTTTCGTTTTGGAGACACATTTTACTTGCAGCTACAGGGGACCTCGATGGGGTCCTCTTTAGCTCCAAGTTATGCAAATCTATTTATGGCCACATTGGAAAAAAGGCATATTTTTACATCCAATTATGCTCAATTTATTCGATCTTGGTACAGATACGTAGATGACGTGTTCGTCTTCTAAATATCTGGTATTTTGACTCTTTGTTATTGAAAATTCTATCAAACTATGAAGGCCATTGATATATTGAGTAAATGAACACAAATTTTGTTTAAGTGCTCGTCCAGAAACGAATAAGTCATCTACATATCTGTACGAAGATCGAATAAATTGAACATAATTGGATGTAAAAATATGCCTCTTTTCCAATGTGGCCATAAATAGATTTGCGTAACTTGGAGCCACAGATGACCCCATCAAGGTCCCCTGTAGCGGCAAGTAAAATGTGTCCCCAAAACAAAAATAACTTTTAGTCAATAAAACTGCCTGTAAAGTCATAATAAATACAATTTGGGAGTTACTCAAAGTACTACCCTCAGTCAAAGTTTCTCTAACTGCCGTAATGCCTTCTTCATAAGGGATGTTAGTGAACAATGATTTAATATCAAAAGTACACAGAAAAGTGACTCCTTCACAGTTTGTCTCTCTTATGTCTCTAATAAATTGCCCAATGTCCCTCTAACTGTGTGTATCACGTTAAATTGTTTTTTGTCGAAAATCATCTATATATATGGCAGGAGGTTCCAACACAGAAATAGTGTATAAAATTGGTAACTGTGGGGAAACATTTATAAGTGCCTGTTTTGTGTACTCTGTTATTATACCGCTTGTATTTGCCTCATCAACTAAAGTTTCAATTAGTATTTTTATATCTTCAGTAGGATCCCTATCCAAATTCTGAAAGACAATTTCATCTGTTAATTGACTTAGAGCTTCTTGTAAAAAAGGAGACATTCATAATAACAGTACCACCCCCCTTATCCGCCTTTGTAGTGATAATAGTGGGATCAGTTCTCAACACCTGTAGTGTATGTTGTTCCTGTCTAATGAAGTTTGATTGGACATATTTAGTACTACTGTTCCAAGCCATTTTTGAAGGACTGATTTTGTTTGTCCAACATTGAAATACAGATATTAAATATGTTTTTTATTCAAAATTTGGTCTACTGCATATTAACGTTGTACGTGTGAATGTGGGAGGAAATTGACAGGGATCAATATGGGTGGATACTTGTAACCAATTAGGGTAATATACCATAAATGTTGTTGTATTAACACACATCAACATTTTATAAATTGAGATGGTAAAAACACACTTTAAATCTGGACTCCGTAAAATGTTGTATTTGGATTTTCATATTTACAATATACCAAGAACAGCACCCTAGGAATTTAAACACCTGTAGCTACAAGAACAATAACATTTTAGTATTAAAATTAAGTACCATGTTTTTCCAAAAATAAAACAGGATCTTCTATTATTTTCATTTCCAAAAAACTGGGTATGGCTTATTTTTTCGGGTAGGGCTTATTTTTGGAAAAACAAGGTAGTTAGTCCTTGCACAATAAACAAAGAACAGATGGCAAATATGTTGCTAGTTGGAGGGAAAATACGTTGGTATGAATTGTGCATAGTAAAATAAAGATGTATTCACCCTTGAACTTTCTTAAATTGCGTTGTGACACACTTTCTCTTGAAACTAGTTTAATAAAATATTGAACATTAAGTAGAAGAAATACGGCCGGTATACCTTTTTCCACATGGGTTCCAAAGTTTGATGGATAGGCTAGGTAGGGCATCCATCAAAGTCATCTATCAAACCGATTCAGAAAGGAAAAAAAAAATGTACGAGTTTAAGTTTGTCCCTGCATTGCGACTTCCATTTTTCTGTTCCAGAAGAGGTTAAAAAAAATAAAAATTTACAATAGCAGCAGCGTCCAAACCATTACATGATGGTTCCCTGCAGACACCATTGACTATTAGTGGACCCATTGGGTTTTCATCTTGGTGTCCATAAGTTGAACATAAAATGTAGTGATGCATATGATGCATAATGTGCTTTTTTTTTTTTTTTTTACAATTTTTTGTTAAATTTTTACAACAGACTCCAGATGGGGGCCCGTAACAGAACCTCCAATGCAGATGTGCACTAGGCCTAAATACCTATGGCACTATAGAGCATAACAAATCCAGATTTTGCTATGTGAGGCAAAGTCTATTGTGGAAAAGTTCTGCCACAAAAAAAAAAAAAAAAAAAAAAAACTTTACTTAATGACCAGAAAATATACCCACTTTTTCACATAATATGCTCAGTATATCACAAGAGCAATCAAAGAAGTTAAAAGGATTTTCACAGAGAAGACCTTATTTATCCACAAAAGGCGATACATGTATGAGCACTGGAGGCACCACCTTTCACTTATTATTTGGTACGTTGAAATGAGCAGCAGTCGATCATGCACACCATTCAAAAGCACTAGTCAGCACTATAGACTGTAAGTGGAGTGACAGCATGCTGGCTTGAATGGCACACCATTTAAGCTCATTAACACTGTAGCATCACAGAATATGTTCATGGCTTCTTCTGGTTTCCCTTAGCCACAAATGTTGATTACCGTGAGTGACAAGAGCTGATTGTCACTCCATCTCATTATTTATAAAGGGATTGAATTCTTATATTCTATAGTATTTAAGTGTTGAAATGCTGTGTACAATTGTTGTTTAGTGATTTTCATCGTTTATAATTTACAGATCTACTTAAAAGGTCGCACCTCTATGACCTGCACCTATCTCTGAAACCTCTCTGTTTTAAATGAAGAGTTGTTCAGGCTTTGTACATTAATGGCTTATTCACAAGAAGTATTGATAAGTATTGGACACCTTTTGAAAATCTCACCTAAAAGAAGAATGCAGGACCCTGGTTGTCATGAGCCATACAGTAGCTTGTGTTCTTTGTCGCCAGCACAGGTGTTTACCTACTGTATTTCCCATGCCATGTGGCTTTATGGGCCTTTGATCTGACAACTGGCTCGGTGATTACGGCTTTTTAGGGCAAGTATACGCTGGTCTTCTTTGATTTAATTGGTCAATATGCACTGCCCATTAGCTCTCCCTCCTATTGTGTCAATTGGGTATTTAAAGGGACACTTTGCTCACTTCCTTGCCTCACCCTTATTGTATTTCTAACGTTCCATTGAATCCTGGTATCTAACCTACAACTCATAACTTGTGTGCTGGCTCCCATCACCTTTGGCCCTATCCCTAACCTCACAAGAATTCTGCCTGCCAAGATCTACAGACCGTCGGACAACACCTCTTGTTTAGCATGTTGGTCAAAGGCTGTGGAGGTGGTAGCAACCTGCAAGTCTTCTGTAGTTAAGTCCGGATCCTATAAAAGGTTGAATATCAGGGGACACAGACTCTGCTACCTGGGTTGGTTTTATGCTTAAGCCTGTCCGTGATGGAGAAGATCCACTGATCACTTCCAGTGAGCTGTTATATCTGTTCATAAATTAACAGAGGCCTTTGAAATCAAAGGAAAAAAGACTGCACTGATGTGGACTACAGCAGTTATGTCACAAGGCATTGTGGGAAAGGAGCCGAGAAGCTCAAGCACCCTCTATTGGATGTAATAAATCCTCAATTTGCTTCTGTTTCACTGAATCTTTAAGAAGAAAAAGGGATATAAGCCAAGTCAGTATCACTCATCTACAGACTGTTTCATGGTTTTGTCCCTTATCAGTGTAGAGCAGAGTGATACTGGCTGGGTGGGAGGCAATGCATGGCTCAGAAAGGGGAATTGCTCTACTTGGGGAGAGCACCATATAGGTGTGTAGAGTTTTGAGATTGCCTTTTTGCCTTCTACTAAGCATCTGCATATCACAAGGCCTTATGGGAAAGTAACTGAGAAGTTCAAGCACCCTCTATTGGATGTAACACATCCTCAATTTGCTTCTGATTCACTGAATCTTTAAGAAGCAAAAGGGATATTAGTCAAGCCAGCATCACTCATCTACAGACAGCTGTTTTGGGGTTTTGCCCCTTGTCACGATATTCCGCTTTCTGAGCCACTCATTACCTGCCACCCAGCCAGCCAGTATTACTCTGCTCTATACTGATGAGGTGCAAAACCCCGAAACAGATGTCTGTACATTAGTGATACTCGATTAACTAATATCCCTTTTGTTTCTTTAAGATTCATTGAATCAGAAGCAAATTGAGGATTTGATACATCCAATAGAATGCGCTTGAGCTTCTCAGCTCCTTTAACCATAATGCCTTGTGATATGCATCTCCCAGAGGGCATCTTACCAGTGGGCAAAAAGGTGCTCTCCCCAAGGAGAGATATTTCCCTTTCTATAGTAGTTATGAAAAGACCCAAGCAGGCAGCTCATGCATGCAGTGATCACCCTCGTCTTAAAATCTACTTAATCTTTTTTCTACCATCAAAAGAATGTGCCTCATGGTAGACTTGAAAGCCCAATAGTTGAGAAAGGTGTCAGGCGTCATCAGCATAATTCTGCAGGAAACCACTGTCTGTGTATTTAGGCTTTTTCTTTGTTTTGTTTTTCCCCTTCTTTAAATGGCAAATCATTGCTTTCCCTCCAGCGACTAACTTAGCTTCTCCACTTTACTCCTATTATTAACCTGAGTTAAATTAATGTTCATTCTGGCATTTCCAACCTTGACAGATTCTCTGAAGTTTTAACTTTCATTTCCCAAATGTCATTGTAGTTTGTGAGGTGTACTGTGAAACGTGTGGGCATAGTGTTGCTTGAAAGATACTGCTTATAAAACAATTACTTTTTTTTAATTCAAGCATTTCGCCAATCAGCACTGAGCACTATAATGCCATGGGCTTAAAACAAAAGATAACCACTGAAAGTGGAGAAGTTAAAAGCTAAATCCTGAACAGGCTGTGCATTGCAAAAACGAGAAAGGAATATTATGTTTTATACACTGATAATCTGGTTGCAAAATCTGTTCCCCACCAGCGATTATCTTCTCTTCCCCAGAATATTAATTAATAAAATGTTAAAAGGCAAGGTGACTTTGAGTATAATAGAACTGTAGTATGCCACAGTGCAATGACTTGTGTTCATACTGGGTTATATATAATTACTAACTGACATATCCCTTGCTGTTTACAATGCAGAAATATTGAATGTTATCATAAAAGCCAAATCTGGAACATTACAAATTTTGATCTTATTATATAAATATACAAATGTTTTAGATTTGGGATCATGACTCGTGAACACGTTAGATTTCAAATAGTAACCAGTAGGCCATGTGCATTTTTGTGGTTAAATCTGTATAATTCTTCCTATTGAATCTAAAAGCATAGTCTATGCCAGAGGTCTCAAGCTTGGCCGCCTCAATGAGCAGCAAACAGAAAAAACTTGAAGTTGATGGTCCACATTTCTTTCAAATTCAAATACAATACAAAATTATTACCTAGGTCAATATGCAGCTGGCAATGCATAGTATGTGCAACTTATTTATTTTGCTTGACAAGCATTTATTAGAGAGAAATAGAGGCGAGAGGTTTATTTTCCTTTATTTTATATCAACTTTTTTATATCCTTTAACTGGTCTCAAAAAGAGGCCACAGACAAACCAGAAGCTGTTTTAGGCCTCCGGCTGTCATAGCAACCATCAAGGCCCCCGAAACTGGAGTGTGGATGAATGACACAGGGAGCCTCTCCTACTGTCAAATTTCTTACATACCATGGTTGCTATTGACAGTAGCTTTAAAGGGGTGAAAAGTCAGGGACCAGAGCCCTTCTCCTTCAGCCTGCTCTCTACTGTCCCAAAGATGTCTAAGGAGCTTGGCTCATGAGAGTTTTGTTCAGCCCATGTGCTCGAGACCCACGGCCTATAACAAAAGGAAAAAAAAAAAAAAAAAAAAAAGAGTATTTGGCCCCCTTGAACTTTTCAACCTTTTGCCACATTTCAGGCTTCAAACAAAGATATATAATTGAAAAAATTTTTGTGAAGAATCAACAACAAGTGGGACACAATTGTGAATGGAACGAAATTTATGGGATATTTTGAGCTTTTGTAAAGTAAAAAAAAAAGAAAAAAAAAAGAAAAGTGGGGCGTGCAATATTAGTCAGCCCCTTTACTTTCAGTGCAGCAAACTCACTCCAGAAGTTCAGTGAGGATCTCTGAATGATCCAATGTTGTCCTAAATGACTGATGATGATGAATATAATCCACCTGTGTGTAATCAAGTCTCAGTATAAATGCACCTGCTCTGTGATAGTCTCAGGGTTCTGTTTAAAGTGTAGAGAGCATCATGAAGACCAAGGAACATACCAGGCAGGTCCATGATACTGTTGTGGAGAAGTTTAAAGCCGGATTTGGATACAAAAAAGATCTCCCAGACTTTAATCATCCCAAGGAGCACTGTGCAAGTGATCATATTGAAATGGAAGGCGCTTCGGCCCACTGCAAATCTACCCCGACCTGGCCGTCCCTCTAAACTTGCATCTCTAACAAGGAGAAGACTGATCAGAGATGCAGCCAAGAGGCCCTTGATCACTCTGGATGAACTGCAGAGATCTACAGCTGAGGTGGGAGAGTCTGTCCATAGGACAACAATCAGTCGTACACTGCACAGATCTAGCCTTTATGGAAGAATGGCAAGAAGAAAGCCATTTCTCAAAGATATCCATAAAAAGTCGCGTTTGAAGTTTACCACAAGCCACCTGCGAGACACACCAAACATGTGGAAGAAGGTGCTCTGGTCAGATGAAACCAAAATCTTACTTTTTGGCCACAATGCAAAATGATATGTTTGGCGTAAAAGCAACACAGCTCATCACCCTGAACACACCATCCCCACTGTCAAACATGGTGGTGGCAGCATCATGGTTTGGGCCTGCTTTCTTCAGCAGGGATAGGGAAGATGGTTAAAATTGATGGGAAGATGGATGGAGCCAAATACAGGACCATTCTGGAAGAAAACCGGTTAGATTCTGCAAAAGAACTGAGACTGGGATGGAGATTTATCTTCTAACAAGACAACGATCCCAAACAAAGCAAAATCTACAATGGCATGGTTCACAAATAAATGTATTCAGGTGTTAGAATGGCCAAGTCACAGTCCAGACCTGAATCCAATCGAGAATCTGTGGAAAGAGCGGAAAACTGCTGTTCACAAACACTCTCCATCCAACCTCACTGATCTTGAGCCGTTTTCCAAGGAAGAATGGGCAAGAATTTCAGTCTCTCGACGTGACTTGCAGCTATAATCGCAGCAAAAGGTGGCGCTACAAAGCATTAACTTAAGGGGCCAAATAATTTTGCACGCCCCACTTTCCAGTTTTTTATTTTTTACAAAAGTTTAAAATATCCGATAAATTTCGTTCGACTTCACAACTGTGTCCCACGTGTTGTTGATTTTTCACAAATAAATTAAAATTTTATATATTTCAGTTTGAAGCCTGAAATGTGGCAAAAGGTTGGAAAGTTCAAGGGGGCTGAATACTTTCGCAAGGCACTGCATATGTATATATATTTATTTTTTAGTCAAAGATTTATAAATCTGTAAGGCAGAAAAAAAAACAAAACATAGGCAACATGTCCCTTATTTACATGGTTTCCATGAGCCGCTACAAAGATAAAATCCATGACAGATTTTTCTGACAAAGGAATTCACCGTGTGTCCTTAAGAGGTTTTCTAGTAGAAATTTGTTCATAGAAAATGCGGCTTACATTACTGATTCTGAGAAAAAAAGGGGTCACAGTGCTGATTCAGTGTCAATGCCCTTTCTTTTTTTTTTTCAGAAGAGCAGCCCCTGGTTACCTGGCTGGTCAGGTATCAGCAACCATCGCTTTTCAATTAAATGGAGCCAAGCGGTACTTCTGCATAGCAGGTAGCTGGCCATGGCTTTTTAGGGAAAGACTGAATTAGCTTGGCTCAAATGATGCTGCAGCCAACTTTTGTCCTTAGTGGACCAGTGTCTGCATGTACAGCCCGTGACAGCCCAGGCCAACATGTGACTACATCGGCTCTAGCCCCGCTTGAGCTATAAACATGACATAGCTCTAGTGTCTTCCACCGGCAATGTTGGTGTTGGAACGATGACAGCAGTGGAAGAGGCAAGTACAGATTTTCTTTATTTTTTTATTTTAGTGTAGTGGTGAGGGAGAGAAGTATTGAAAAGGATGCTTTAAATAATAAAATGCTACTTGCTAGCAACCACTGTTTGGGGGAGCTTTCTGTATACTGTACTGAAATTAGTATACAGATCTTAGGTAAAAAGCCCCTCAACAAGCAGACTTTACTGTAACTCAGAGTAATATAATTAACTCACTATAATTCAAGCATCTTGAACATTACGATTACAGAATACAGATAAAATTTTCCATGCTCGCCCTAAGAATCCCTCAGCAGATACTGGCTATTATTAGGACATTCAGAGTCTGCTGACTTCTGTTACTTCTGACTCCTCATATCTATGCACACTGGGTATGGTCAAGCATGCATGTTGAAGGAGTGGGGAATAAGCCACTGCCATACATCTCAGGGGTGACTTAAATATATTGAGTACAATGGATTGGGCATCCAACAAGCCTGATCATTCTGCCTGATCTACAGTCAGAATAGTGGCTAGTTCAGGCTCCACCATTTGTTCAACATGTATGGCTACCATAAAAGCTGCACACTTTGACAGGCTTTTGCTGCTTTTTCACAGCATAGCAGACGTTCTGCAGTATATACATTAAGAAACAAAAATGGAAATCATCATAAAGCAACTAGACCCATCATAATTTCATGGGAAATCATAGCGGATCTATTGTAATAGACACTGTAAAAGCCTTACCAACATTCACAATAGTCCTGCATGTATAATAAAATATACATTGAATGAAAATTTATGGTTCACTGACCAATGGTATCAACCTCTACACAATGTTAATATGCATTATATGATGCTTTGCTGAATGTGTTTTACTTTTTACATCACCATACTTGCAATGACCAAATTTAGAAATTTTGCATTAACGTATAATTAATAATAATAAATTGTACACAATGTTATTTTAACTTGATTAGTACAAATATGAAGTCGCTGTCAGAGCCCAGCTATTTTCTAAAGAACAAGTGTGCAACCTTATACAAAAATTTATTTTTCATCATCGCATAATTTTTTTTTGCTACAAATTTGGGTTTTGTATTTAAACACTTTTAACAGCCTACTTGCAAATTTTTAAATTTTATAAAGATCCTATGGAAATTTGCAAAAGTAAATTGGGAGGGGGCTTTTTGGGCCGAAAGGTTTTGAATTGCAAAGGAAATTTTAAAAACAGAAACCCCAGCATGTAGAACACTTCTGCTCTGTTGAGTAGATTACTTTTAAATTCAAAAGGATTATCATTTGAGTGAATTCTCATTGTCAGTCTGCTTGCAGTTGGGTAAATATAAGTGGGAAAAAAAGTTTGTCCTGATTAAGTTATAAAACGGAAAGGTTTACTAAGCTAAGAAAATAAAAAAGCATAGTTGACTTTCCAGAGCAGAAAAAACCCAAAACTTTTTAAAAAAAAGGTATCCCAAATTTAAAACAATGGGGAAAAATCTCTTTTTTGAAGCAACCATTCAAGTAAGAGGCACCAACTAGTAATATACACTATTTTAAATTTTTCCCTTAATCAATAAAAAAATTCCCCGCACTTTTACAGGGGAAAGCAATTTTGTTTGGCTTTCTTGTAATGAATGGGTTAATAAAATGTGCTCACAGAACCCTCTCCCCCAAAACAAAAACACACAAGACAGCCAAACAGTTCTATCAAAAAACATTGGGTTTCCCGGGCTAAAAAGGGTGCTTTTACACAGCGCAGTTTTGGTTTAAGTTTTAACTGTGCTCCCCCTTTTTAAAATGGGCCCTTTTTACTAACAACTTCCTTTTTTACATTATTTTAAAAATTTTTGGAAAAAGGGGGTTTAAACCATTAGTGTTAATTTTAAATCCCCAAAACTTCAAACACAGTCCCGAATTTTCTTAAAATTGGGAAAAACCATTGTGGAGGGGGGGCACCGGGAATTTGGGGGAGGATGGACGCGCACTAGAAGAGCTCCCCCCAGACCCCGGCCGCCCCCCCCCCCGCTTTTCCTGCCGCAAAATTTGCACCCCCGATGGGTAAAAGGGATACTCCCGGGGTGCCAGGGAGAACCCCGGGGGAACCAGCGACACCCCGGCCGACTTCTCCCAAAAACTCCCCGGACACTTAAAAATCAAGGCGCGGGGCCCCATTTACGGGGTGCACGCAGGCAGCCCGGCCGGGCCCTTAAAAGAACATCCCCCTTCCGTTTCCCCCGCCGGGGCCCCGGGTCACCTAAGGGTACAGGGGGTGGGGGTGAGGCTTTTGCATACAAAACCCTCCGGGGGGCCCAAAACCGGGGTTTTAAAAGGGGCCCCCAGGGGAGCATCTTTTTGGGGGCCCCGGCAGGGCCCGGTTTTCAGCGCCGGGCCCCTTTTCCTTTTTCTTTTATGGAAAAAGTCCCGGCCATTAAGGGGCCTTTTAAGCGGGCGGGCCGTCCCCGGCGCCAAATTAAAAGTGAAGTGGCAGCCCCACCACCTAGCCCTGCCAATTTCCCCACAAACAGAGGCTCAACCAAAATTTGCCCCAAATTTTCCTTTTAAAACACATGAGGGGGGCCAACATGAAAAGGGTCCGGATTTACCACCTCCCCCCTCTATCCCTGGGCCCTTTGGGAGTGGGGGGTGGGCTTTTTGGCAGGGGGCTCCCCGTCTTCTCCCCACGCCCTTAAGGGCCCCCACTTTAGTGGACTACCATCCATGGGCCTATGGGTCCAGCATTTGCCTTTCCAAAGGGGCGAGCTAAAAAAATCTGGGTTTTTTTGATGTAAAGGCCTCCTTCATAAAAAAGTGGGGTGGCTTAAAGCAGGGAAAAAAAAGCCAAATAGCAAACTCGAAATTGGGGATGTTAAGGGGACATTTACGAAAAACACTAGGAAAAATGTTTCCCCCGCTTTTAAACCTAACTATTTCAGCCAGATCCCCGCCAAAGAAAGACATGTCCCCCCCACTTAGAGTACCTTGAAAATCGAGGTTTGAAAAATGGGAAAAATCAAAAACCCGGGGGGTACCAGAAAGGCCAAAGAGGGGAAGAAGACCCCCAAAAAAATGGGTAAAACTTTCCCTTTTCAAACCCGATATTAGGGGGACTCCCGCAACCCCCTCTTTTAAGCTTTCATAAAAACGCATAGAGCTCTTTAAAAAACCAAGAACCTTCCCTCTCTACCCAGAGACATTTTTCGCTTCTTCATGAATACACAGTAAAAGAGGAAATAATTGGAAAAAGCGAAAAAGGGTTTCGTTTAAATTATTTCCAGGGGTCCCCCCGGGTTCCCGCCAATTTCCCCCCCTTTTCTTTGGGGATAGTTCCCCCCAGAAACGGGCCCCCAACCCTTTAAACCTCTCCTGGGTATTTTTAAAAGGGTCCAACATCCCCCTATAGGTTGGAAAAATTTTCCCCTTTTGCCCTTACTGGGTCGCTCAGGGGGGTCCCTTCAATAACGCTTAAAAACTCATTTCCCGATCTTTCCCACCTTCTGCAAGGGCCCTTCAGATTCCAACCCCGCGAAAAGGGGACTTTGGGAAAATTTACCCCTGCCGCCCCTCCGCCACCCCTTGCCTGGCAGCAGGCCTTTTCCCCATCTAAAGGACGCTCCCCCAAGAAGTTTTCCTCCCCTTAGAACCCCCCCCGCTCCCTTTTCCAACCCAAAAATTGGGCTCCCAACTTTGGAAAAAGGGTGAGAAAATTTACCTTTTAGCCTCCCCTATTTGTTGTATTTCTATAGGGCCTTTTTATGGGTGGGATTTTTATATTATGCTTTTGTGCGGAAATTTTTTTAATATTTAACCCGATGTTTACATGACACGGTCCAAAAGGGGTTTTTATTTTTTTGGTGTTCCCGTTTACATCCAAACGTTTTTGGCCTTTCCTCTTTGGCCCTTTCTCTGCCTAAGAGGAAATAGGCCCCCCCGGTGGGTGTAGGGGGGGGGGGGGGGAAGGGTTCCCCTTCTGAAGACCCCTACTTGGGGTCCCTGGACTTTTGGGGGGTTTTCTCCCTCTTCTTTTTTCCCACTTAGGAAAACCTCTAAACCTCCCACGACCCCGGGGGCACGCTCCTAGGAATTAACTACCGTTTGGGTTTAAATTTCTGTTTTTTTCTTTACTACGACCCATCCCCGGCAAAGGGGGGGGGGAACACTGATTTTAGTTTTAATTTTTTGTTTTTTTCCAAACACCTTTCCCCCCTCCCTGTCTGTTTACATCTATTTTTTTTTTGTCTTTGACCCCCATCCCTTCCTGTGCTTCCCCCTCAAAATCCCCCCCCACCCCCCCCCTGGTAGAAATTGGGAAAACACCACTAAAGCATCCCCGGGGTACTCGGGCCACTTTCCCCTGAAATTTAAAATTTTTTTGTGCGGGTAAAACCATTTTTCAATTGGGCTTTCATGAAAGTTTTAAAGGGGGCCCCAATTCCCCAAAAAGAAAAAGGAGGGTAGGGTCTCCGAGAATTGTATGGGCCCTGCGGGGGGACATAGTGTTTCCCGCAAGGGGACCCCACCCTTTAACTTTTCCGCTGGGTCCCCTCAGTTTCGCCCCAGATCATCCCTACTCCAAAGCAATTTTTTTTTGCTTTTCAACGAAGGGAAAAAGAAAGCAGGGGTTGGGCCAATTTTTGTGGCTTTAATTTTAAGCCCACCTTTCCCGGGCTTGTCGCTCTAAACTCCAGCGGGAAGGTATACATCCTGCAGGCCACTCTAATGGGAAACCGATTAAAACTTTTTTGGGGGAATGAAAAAGTTCCTAAAAACGCCCAGCTGTCCCCTTTTCCCACGCAGGGTTTTTTCTAAACCTTTGCTATTTTACCAGTCTTCACCTCTTCTGTTGGGGGGGGGGATTTTTAATTGGGGTTTTATTTTTGACGTCCCTGGACCGGTGGGGCTTTTTGGGGGGGGGGCTCCTTTAAAACTTTAAACCAAAAAGGATTTCAAAAGGGCCTTTTTGGAAGTTTAAATTTGATCCCCTGGCTTGGGTTTTACTTTTGGAGGGTCCAATCACCCCTAAAGACAGGGATTTACTTTTTTTTCCCCCCCACCCCCTGAAACCCACCCCCAGGCTAAAATTTTTTTCTATTAATTTTTTATTTTAGACCCAAACACGTGGTCCGAAAATGCCCCCGTCACGGTCCCACCTTTAAATTCCAGACCCCCTCCTTACGCTCAAGGGACAGGGAAAGGGTAAATTTATACCCATGATTTAAAAATCCCATCCATAAAGGGCATTTGGGGGGTTCCCCCTCTGACTTTTTTGAGCTGAATGAAGGGTTCGGTAACGTCTATCTCCACCCTTTGGGAGGCCCCCTAAGGCCGTTTTTCCCCCGTAACTGTATACTCTGGGTTTCCCAAACTCAAAAGAATAGGGCCCGGGGAGAAAATTGACCCTCCGGCGTTTTCTCAAAAAGCTAGAACAAAAAAATGGCCCGGGAGCCCCAAACCCTTTTACCCCTTTTAATTTAAAAAAGCTACAAAAACAAAACTTCAAAGATTTTAGCCATAGGGAAAAGTTTAAAAAGCTTCCTCCCTTTAACCCCCAAACAGAAGAATTTATTAAAGATAGGTTAAACAAACCCCACACTAATTTTGCCAAAGCAGCTGGGAAAGGGGAGAAACAACTCCTCTAAGCCCCTGACCCCTGACGGGACCCCTTTCGATATGATCCAAAATCAATAGCGAACCATCTTTTTTGACTTTTTTCTCCAGGCTTTTTTCACTCCCTTCGGGCTTTTCCACAAGACCCAACCCCCAAAGGGCCCCCCGGCTTTAATTTTGGGGGCCCCTTTCCCGAGATTTTTTTGCCCACTTTCAGCCCTACCGTCGGGGCTTTGCACTCTCTAAAACCCCGCCCCCCTTGAGTTGGGGGGAACTTCGGCGGTTCTTAAAGAAATACCTAATGGAAAAAATTTCCCCCGGGGCCGGAAAGGGCCCTTCCCTAAACTTTAAAATTTAAAAAACCTTCCGGAGACCCCAAAACCCCCAAAATGTTAAAGTGTACAATTCTTTCCGGGGAAGGGGCCCCCCAAATTCCGGAACTCATGTCCCACCTTTCCCAGGTTTACCCCAAAACAAAGGCCCGGTAGGGAAAACCATGGTAAATGCAAATTATCGGCCAATTTTCCCCTAAATTTAAAATCGGATCTTAAAAACTTCCACAAGATCCTGGCCAAACAGGCCCCTTTAAAGGTTTTGGCTTCCACACTGATCAAAAAGATCAGGTGGGGTTTGTCCCCCTTTAAAACAGGGGGGAGACAACACTAGGCTTTCAATAGATTCTAGTTTAAAATACCAACTCTCGAGCACAACAGGCCCCCTGCATAGCCTTGGGGTGCCCGAAAAGGCCCCTTTTATAGGCTTTGGGTTTGGCCCCTTTTCTGTTTCGAACTTGAAGGGGAATTAGGGGGCACTACCCCCAACCCCTCGGCTTCCATTTAAACTTCCCCACTCACCCCGGGAAAAATTCTTGTCCGGGAAAGGGACTAGACAAGGGCTGTCCCCCTGTCCCGCCCCCTTTTATTGCCTCTGGGATTGAGCCTCTGGCAGCCTCTAAAAGGGGGCCCCCCCCCCCCTTAACCCCCATATTAAAAGGCATTTCAGTCAGGGGCAAGGGAAATTTAAAAATAATCCCTCTTTCCGCGGGCCGCCCTTTCCCCCGACCTTAAAAGATCCCCCCATACTACTCTCCCTGGGCCTCCACTCCCTCCTTTAGGGTTTGGAAGACCTCAGGCCCATAAAAAAAAAATGGGCCTCAAAGGCTGGGAAACCCTCTTGATTAACTCCACACCTGCTGTACAAAGGCCCCGGGTAAAAAAAACATCCCTATTCTTGGAAGGGGTCGCTCAAAATTTAAATCCCCCGGGGGGCAGATCATTGGCACAAAGAATCGCTTTTTAAAAGCCAATTTCCCCCCATTTTTCAAAGGGGAAAGATCTATTGGGCCCCAAAGGGCACCTTTCCTTTTTCCCATTTTCCCCTTCCCTTTGGGAGAATTAGCTTTAAATTTTAAAAAGAAATGTGCCCGCCAAAACCTTTTTCTACCCTTTTTTAACCCTGCCGGTGGGGGGTCCCCCTGGTGGGGAAATTCGTTTCCCCCAAGGGAGCCATTCGCTTTATTCATAAAGGGTCCCTGGGGGGCATAGGTTGGCCAGGGGGGGTCCTTTTCAGGCTAATAACATAGGGGAGGCTTGGCGGGGCCTTTCCCTTTTTTTTATGGGGTAATTTTAAAAGGGCACCCAAATTTTTTTTTGAGGGAAATTTCCGCCTGGGGCCCCGGAGCCCTGGAGCCTATACGAAGTGGGAAAGGGGGTGAAAAAACTATGGATGGGCACCAACACATCCTAATGCCTAAATTTTAAAAAAACAAAATTCCCAGACCCTTTTCCCCACAAAAGGGAAATCTCCTTTGGAAACCCATTAGATTCACAATTCAAAATTGGAAAATACTCCAATTTCCCAAATTCTTTTTTTGCATCTAAAGCCTTCACCCCAGGGCCTTTTCCCCTTCCCCCGGGGCCCCCCCTCTCCTCGCCCAAAATGGGTCTTTTGGTTACTTTTTCCGACCATGGCGGGGGAGGCCTCTTTAATTTGTCGATATAAAAAGAAAACCAGGGGATAGAAGGGTTTATAAAACCGTTTTAAAAAGCTGCAGGGCATGTCAACCCCCCCGCTTAAAAACTCCTTTCACTATTTAAAAGATTTCTCCCTCAACTTATCTTTTCAAAGGCACCCAAAAGAACTATCGGCCCCAAAACCCCGTTTGAACTCCATGAAAGAAAGGAACCTTCGACAAAGGGGTTTTAAAACTCAACTATATAATTTTACCTTAGGGGCCAAATCTGGGGAAGGGAAAACCCACCCCCCCCAAGTTTATAATAAATGGGGGAACTACTTGGGAAAACCTAAACCCTTAAATCCACTGGCAGACTACTGGGAGAGCCGCGGGGGAAAATCCTCCAAGGTGTACCCCCCTTATAAAGGAAAAAACCCAAATAAGGATACTGGGGGATTTTGGTATCACACCCCAATTTATTTGCATAAATTGGGAACCCCCACTCCCGCAGACATTGGGGTGGCGGTTTTTGGGGAAAATTGTAGGGACACTCCCCCCCACAAATTTTTGGGGACGCCCGGTTGATCCCGAAACCCTTTTGGAAACATGTTGGGGGGGGTTTCCCCCAAAAGGGACTTTTTGGGGACCCAGGAATCCCAAAGGTGGATTCCCCTTAAAAAAACAAAAACCTGCTTAAGGGCCAACCCCTGAATTTTAAAAACCAAAAAGAGATTTTTTAAAAAGTACACCACTTCGTAAAACTGCTAGATTTCCCCGATCCCCCATGATGTGGCACCAACACCCCCCCAAGGGCTAGTGGACCTCTACCACCCGGATTTAGAGAGGTCCGTTTGAGGTTTTGGAAAAACCTGAAAGGCTTGGAAGACTATTGGGGTTTGACCCTCCCGCCTTTAGTCGGATTAACCCCACATCTCTTTACCCTTTCCCCCACCTTTAAACCCTAACTTCCCCCCCTTTGTTTGGGGAAAAACCCCCCACTTTTTTGTCTTTGTTTGGAAGTATTGCTCCTTTTGTGCTCTGAAGATTGTACAACTATGTTCTTGATTACCTTGCTCTGCTGAATATCTATTACTAATGGACAATGCTTTGTCCTCACCTCGCAATTTGTTAAAATCTTTAATAAAAAATACAAAAAAAAAAAAAAGAAACACCTTTGTGAACAATTTAGATGACTGAAAGAAGCTTGCTGATAATAAAGGCAGTTTAACTGGAGTGCAGATAAAACTGCACCAAAACTGTGCTGTGTGAAAGCACCCTTAGTGTATGAGAGGCTATAAGTCAGGCCTGCACAACGTACAGCACCTGGGCCACAGAAGGCCAGCCAATGGATTTCTAGTGTTCTAGTGGCCCAAAATGGTCCACAAAGAGGTGGGGGTCTGTGTAAACCAGGTGGTTTTAGCCAACATATCCTGCCAAGTTTTATGGAGGTAGTTCTCCCATACATACATGACAATTTTATAAGTGGGGCAGCCAATGTGTCACTATACACTTATCAGCCACAACATCAAAACTAATGTTGGGTGGTGAAAATCTGCTTTGTGCCTTGAAAAATCTATGACCTGTCAAAACATGGACTCCACAACACCTCTGAAAGTGTCAAGCAATTAACTTCAACAACTTGTGCTAAAGTAGCTGTACTCTTGGATTAAACCAGACAGGTCAGCTTTTATGCCCCACACTCGGTCAATGGTTAAGCAGTTGTCCTTTTTTAGACCACTCCCAGGAAGATTTTATGAAAGCTCCTCAAATACATTTAAAATTCACCCACAAATTGCATTTGATTGATTTAATCTAACATGCAATGTCACTGTAAATTTATTTTATAGAAAAATAATTAAAATAAAGGATGACATCACTCCATGACACTTATAACACATAAAATGTTCCGTAAAACACCTACATCACAATGCATGTGCAAAATTGAAAGAAAGTATTGAAAATATATATAAATATATGTAAAAGTGCACTCATCAATTTCTAACAGTGAATTTGCTGATCTCTGCGTTGTATTTTTTAGTCTCTAAAACACGGTATGCCATATGAAAATAACCTTAGCAGTTAGGCGCACACACATTTTTGGAAACAAAAAGAGAATAATACTTAAAAAAAAACAAAAAAAAAAAAAACACAGGTTAGCCAAAATTACATATATTTGTACCAATCATCGAGTTAAAATAATATTGTGTACAATTTTATTATTATTAATTATACGTTAATACAAAATTGCTAAATTTGGTCATTGCAAGTATGGTGATGTAAAAAGAAAAACACATTCAGCAAAGCATCAAAGATCATATAATGCATATTAACATTGTGTTGAGGTTGATCCCATTGGTCAGTGAACCATACATTTTCATTCAATGTATATTTTATTATACATGCAGGACTATTGTGAATGTTGGTAAGGCTTTTACAGTGTCTATGACAATAGATCCGCTATGATTTCCCATGAAATTATGATGGGTCTAGTTTTATGATGGTTTCCATTTTTGTTTCTTAATGTATATACTGCAGCAGGTCTGCTATGCTGTGAAAAAAATTATATTTTTATCAATCTTAGGCTGGATTCACACACTGTTTGTGACTTTGGGGTATCAATGGGGGTACTGTGGAAATAAGGTACCCCAGCAGACACCACAATGTAGCTATTTCGGCCCAATAGAGATCAGTAGAGCAAAAGTAGTCATCTGTGGGTTAAGCTTACTCTATTTCACTATGGTATACGCTTTTCCTGCACGACTCAAAAGTACCTTTTTTCAGGGTACCTTTTTTCAGGGTACCTCAAGGAATTACTCAAATGTAGACAGTATAACCCAGCCTAACTCATTTATATGGTGTTCAAAATGATTAATTTTCATCAAGTTTAACTTGTCCAGTTTATCAGTTTATCTAGCTTATTATTATTATTTATCTTGCCATCAATGAAATCAAAAGAAACTGTGAAAAACTGATGCAAAAATAACTAAATTTTAGAGGGGAAATGTAGCTTTAAACCTTTAAGGCACCCTGACATTCCTGTATGTCATGGTTCACTGCCTGTTAATGCACCATGATGTCCAGGAATGTCATGAAAGCTTTCTGTCTCCCTGTGCAGAGATAAGATGAAAGCTCTATGCTGATTGCTGTTTCTGACAGCTAATTAGCACATCTACACAGCAGGTGATCAATCACAGGAGTCCTGTGAACCCAGTGCTGAGGATCACTGGGATTGGTCAGTCAGTCTGCTGACTCACCCATTACAGCTGATACATGTCCTGGGACTCTGTTCTGTGAGAGAGAGTGAGGAGATCGGATTTCTGTGCTGGGTCCTAGTGCCCTGTGCTGCGATCTGGGCTGTCACAGACTGACATACTTTATTAACCCCTCCACTGCCTAATCACTTCACTGCCCCTGTGAACTATTTGTGCCCCTGTCTGATCAGACAGTTTGCCACTTTCAAGTTCCAGCAATTTTCTGCCAGTGATCATCACTGGCTCATACAGTGAAACACACACACAAAAAAATTACCCCTTCATTGCCAAGTCCCTGTTCCCCTCACTCATATTGTTATAGCTGTCTGATCAGTTAAAAAGACAGTTTGTAACTTCTGTTCCCACATCTGTCACTGCCCATCACTACCCCAATAAAGGCTGAAAAAATATTCTAAAACAAGAAGGTGCTCCTTCAATTCTGAGGCCTGTGGAAGAGTCAAAAAGCGCATATGGGCCACAAGTGGGATATTTCTAAAAACTGCCTAATAAGGAGAATCATTATTGAGTTGCGAATTCTTGATAAAATCGATGGGGTTCCAATGAATAATGAACAAAAATCGGAAATCTGCAAAAAAGTTGAAATTCTGAAA
The DNA here is from genome assembly GCA_025379985.1 of Phyllomedusa bahiana. Lineage (NCBI taxonomy): Eukaryota > Metazoa > Chordata > Amphibia > Anura > Hylidae > Phyllomedusa > Phyllomedusa bahiana. The sequence goes on from JAODAL010007425.1 coordinate 100,555, forward strand.
TTTCACCTTTGCTTTTCATTAATTTCTGCGAAATACCTAGAGGGTTAATAAACTTCCTAAATGCTGTTTTGACTATGTTAAGGGGTGTAGTTTCTGAAATGGAGTCATTTATGGGGGTATCTAACATACAAGCCCCTCAAACCACATTAGAATTGGCCTGGTTCCAAAAAAAATCTGTTCTGCAAATTTTCTTGAAAATGTTAAAATTTGCTACTAAATTTCAAAGCCCTCAAATGTCTTAAAAAATAATAGGATGTTTAAAAAAATCATGCCAACACAAAGTAGACATATGGTAGATGTTCATTATTTACTACTATGTTTGGTGTGACTATGTGTCTTGCACACAGAAATGTTTAAACTTTGAAAATGGCAAATTTTTCCAAATTTTCACAACATTTCGATATTTTTCACACCAAAACAAGGATTTTATGGACCAAAATTAATCGCTAAATTAAAGCACAATGTTTCACGAGAAACAATCTCTGAATCACATGGATAGGTAAAAGTATTGTAAAGTTATTCACAGATAAAGTGGTACATGTCAGATTTGAAAAAAAGGGCTTGGTCCTTAACTCCAAAACAGGCTTAGACCTTAAAAGGTTAAATAAAAAAAAAAGTCAAATGTCCATTTAGGGCTACATGCACATATAGCCATTACATGCTTTGTTATTTCTGTTGTTCTGTCCTATCGCAAGTACCGAAAAACGGAAAAATGGCAAGGTCAGATCCATTATATTGTGGACACCAATGGCATCTGACTGACCCAACTGACTATAAAAGGATACTTCGGTTTTCTTTTAATTATTTTTTGTCTTTTTTGATAGAATCTATGAAAAAACTTCTTATGCAGATGTGCACATAGTCTATGATATCTAAAAAGAACATGCTAATTTCAGCTATAGCCGCAAATGATCTGACATGAATAAAGGGCCGAACACAGAGCGTTTTTGGATCCGGAAATCGCATCCAAAAAAATGCAGCGCCGATCGGATCCTCAACGGATCCAACATGCAGCTGTGTGTTTGGTTGTGTGTTTGATGCAGCACAATTGCACCCTATAGTTTAAAATAGGGCTCTGCGTCTTTGGGACCAAGAAATGACATGCCAATTCTTGGAACTGATCCGAAAGACGCAATGAGATACGCATCAGCGATCAATCGTGTGAATGCCGATGCGTGTTTCAAGTTAAAAGCAATGTAAAATCACATTGCTCATTATTAGATATGTGTTTGGGTCCATTTGGGGTCCGACAGACGAATCCAAACACATATCTAAAAGCATATGTTCACACGGACTCAACACGCCATGTGAACATAGCCCAACAGTGGGCAAACAGCCAGACAAAAACTGGATGCACAAGTCTGAGTATGATGAATAGAAGCAGACTGACCGCAACAGAATGCTCTCCATTACACCTTTGTAGAGGAAGTACAGTATATGGCGTGTACTCTTGCACTAATGTTGCACTGTTTTCAGTTTATAGTTACATAGGGACCAATAGTTACATAGTTGGTAAGGCCAAAAAAAGACATATGTCCATCCAGTACAACCTATTTTGCTAATGTGTTGATCCAGAGGAAGGCAAAAACCCCCAGGAGGTATATGTGTATGTCAGAAAAAACTCTTATTATATACTTTCAAAGTATGCAATGGTATGTAATGGCATAAGTATAATTGCAGGATGCCTCTAATAAAATAGAAAAACTATGCTAATCAGTTTATTTAATTAAAAAAAAAAAAACTATGCCAATTCTTATCCCACCCATGTATGTCCAATGGACACTTTGGACATACATCAGGTCAATGAGGTCCAATGAATATTTTGATGTTCAGTGCAAGTATAGCCCCATTGTATAGGGGAATACCGTAACTAATTATGCAATTCCCAATACCACATACTCGTAAAGGTTTGGTACATACGAAGCAGCAATATATATATGACTTGTAACTGGACTATATAAAATATGCAGTTTTGCACTTTGTAATTAGGGCAATTTTTGCTTTGGTGCCAAAAAAAAAATACAAAAAAAAGGCCTGGGGGGGATCCTTTACATTTTCCCCTTCCTTAGCAAAAAAACATACGCTTTGGGGGGAATTTAAATGAGCTGCCCCACAAAAAAACAAATTTTAGGGGAGGGGAAAAGAAAAAAAAAAAGGGGAAAGATAAAATTTTTAAAGCACATTATAAATTATCTCCGTGCCATAGAAGGGTAGATAAATAAACATTCATGATTACCCATAAAGCAATCACTTTTTAAATTTTCATCTTACATCAGACACAAAAAAAGGACGCCCGCTTTGATTTTCGGAAAGCTTTAAAAAAAACCACGAAAAACTTAAAGGTGGTCAAGCAAAAAAATCTAAAAAGCAATTTCAAGCCCATCTACTTGACAAAAAGGGAATTATTTTGAAAGAAAAAAAAGGTGGAGAGCAGGATGACCCAATACAATTTTTGGACAAAAAGACAACATTTACATGCCCTTTAAAAAGTACCACATTAAAAAGGACACAGAAAAACAAAATTCTAAACACCCACGCTGTTTAAAAAATTGTATACGTAGTTTTGGGTTTTTAAAAAGGTGAAATTTTTTTTAAATCAAAATACATCAAAAAAATAGGAATGAAAATTTCAAACCCAAAAAAGGTTTTGGCTATTTGTATAGCCAAAGAGGTTGTCCTAAAATAAATAGGTATCCAAGTTTACTGCCCATTACGGGATAGTTTGGGGAGTAGAACCCCAGGGGATTAGGCTTTCTACAAGGGGGAACTGGGAAATTTTGCATCAGTAAGAGGGATTTTCAGATACAATCTGTATAGCACTCACTAATAATGCAGATATAAAATACATGAACACCAGGGATAAATATACATTTCTGTTGATTTATCTATTAGATACAAATTTTTAAGTAAAAAAAAATTTTTTCCATTAAGCATTAGGGGTTTTTCCCCCATGACTTATTTGGGGCAAAATTTTTTTTTGGGGCGATTCCAAAACCCCAAAAAACCCCCGCCCAAAACCTCGCCTTTAAAAAAACCTTCTTCAGAAAGAGGTTTTTTGAAGAGTTTTTTTCGGGCGAGGTTTTTTGGGTGAGGTTTTTTTAACCCACACAAATTTTAAAAGCCAAAAAAAACCCGGGCCAAAACGCGCCCAAAAAAACCGCGCTTTAAGAATTTAAAATGACACTTTTTTTTCAGTGCTGATTCGTCTACAGTGGCCCTCTTTTTTGGGATGCGGGAGACTTCAGGGTTTGCGGGGCCTGGCCCTCAGTTGCCCCGTGGGGTCGGGGCGTTTTCTGCACAGCCCTGAACCCAGAGCATCTCCTTTAAAGCATTGGGGAGCAGGGGAAAACCCCCGGGAACCCCGGGGCTTTAAAAACCCTTTGCTTTCGGCAGTGCTTTCCCCAAAACGCAAACAAAAGGGTTTTCCCCCGCTCTGTTCCCCGGTGATCCCGAAAAACCCCGGGGACCCGAAAAAGAGCTCGGGGAACGGGTTTTCACATCCCCGCCCCCGGGGGGGCCCAAATGTCCCCCCGAGCTGTGTAAGAAGCCAGTGCCAGGCCAAAACTGTGTCTGTCCTGATCACGCCTGTTTTCAACTTTACACCGATTACAAGTATTAAACCCTATATTAACATGCATTAAATAAGTGTTAAAAAAAAAAAAAAAAAAACTAACAGTTTTTTCAAAGGGAATTTTTTAAAAAAAAAAAAAAAAAAAAAAAAAAAGTTTTTAAAAAAAAGTATACAAAATAAAAAAAAATTAAAAATAAATAAAAAAAAATTTTGTGTATTATTACACACACTAAAAACCCTAAAAAATTCTACCACAAAAACCGCAATAACCTTTAAAAATTAATTAACAGTGTGAAAGTAAATGGTGTAAAAAAAAAAAAAAAAAAAAAATACAAAAATTCCGAATTATTTATAATTAACTTAAACTATTCCCCCCATAAATTAAACTTGTCTCAAATAAAACGAGGCCCTCTACAACTGCGTCTTTAAAAAAATAAAAAATTACAACTTTTAAAAACGAAGGGAGCAAAAACTAAAAAAATGTTCTGGTCATTAACTCTTTTAGGCCGGGGCTTAAGGGGTTAAAGTTCATACCTTTTAGAAAATAGTCCCCTATGGAATGGGGTTTCCCCCTTTTTAGGGGTTTTGAGTTTTTTTGGGTTCCTATTTTGCATTATAATACGGTTATAATTTTAGAGCTACTCAATCCGATCAAGCACTTTATTTTTTTTAAAGGTCGGGTTAGAAGTCCGGGGCTGGTTTAAATGAACATTTCCCATCAGAAGATTAATTTGCTAAAACAAAAATTTCCTATAAAAAAACTTTTTTTTTTTTTTTTTTTTAGAATTTTGGCAGTCAACGCGTCCCCCGATTGTGGGAATAAATTTCTGAATATAGGGCAGAGAACTTATTTTATGGTGCTGATATTTCTTTGGGAGTCTTATAAAAAAAGGGGCAATGACTATTGCCTATTGTTCTCTAGACAAATAGATAAAATTAAATTGTCCCAAAGCAAGAGCAACAAATAAAGGAAAACGGGGTTAATTTTTTTTCTACATAGAAGAGGGGGTTTCTTCACATCGTTCAGGTTCAGCCGCTAGCAGTTGCACATCAGGCCATAGCCGGCTTAAAAAAAACGTCAGGTGACCTCTAAATGTTGTGTATCAGACTTCAGATGGAAGCCTGAGATAAAACCCAGGAAGTAATACACATAGGGGAACTTTAAAAAAAATAATAACCACCCAATTTAAAAAAGAAAATCCATATAAAATAGTTGTGTATTTCTTGTCAATATATGAAAAGAAAAATTTTAATTGTAGTGTCCTTAAACAAAACATACCCCAAATCCATAGTTGTAGTGTAGCCTATACATCGCCTGAAAGGGTTCTTCAATCACACATATTTAAAAACATTTGAAAAAATGCCATAAATGTGGAAAAGTGCAGGTCCCCGTTTGGGGCCCCTTTCGTCTTGAGAATGGGTCCCAAAAAGTTTTCATTGAGAAAAAAGGGGGAGTTAAAGGGGTTTCCGAGAAAGACACAACTCCACACTTTTAGAATATCCCCTAAATGCCATAAAGCCTTTAATCGAAAAAAACCTTTTTATAACTTTTTTTAGTCAATCTAACATCATAGTTTAGACTTTGCACCCCATTGGGGCACTCTTAAAAGAAAAGACCCGGGTGAACGTTTTCAGTGTTTCTCCACATAAAATGAATGCTCAGGGTTGGAGAAAAAAAGGTTCAATTGAACTTGGGGGAATCTAAGGAAAAATAGGGGCAGTTTTTTTTTCTACACCAAGCTTGTCCTCCTTGGGCATAGTACCTTTCAGTGCTTGACGAACTTAAAATATTAAAGATAATATTAAAGATCTAATATTAAAGATAATCTGCAACTCGGGTCTCAAACCACAAGATTTTTAAAGTGGGTTTCAATCCTATAAAGTGATATGCCATCAGTTTATGGTTGGTTGCATTTGAACCTCTAGATCCTCCACCAGACTTCAGTAATCTGCAACCAGCTCCACTTCCTCTGCATAGTGGGTGGTTGGTTGCTGCTCTGAAAGCAAAGAATGAGAAGGTACTGGATAGTAAAATGAAGCCACATACATCTAGTGTGAAAAAGAGCAGCTAATCTTATGACATGTATAGAACAGTATAAAACAGTATCAGTAAAAAGTTAGTGCACCCTTATATTTTTGTAAATATTGTATTATATCTTTTCATGGGACAACACTGAATATCTGACACCTTGTTTTAATGTAAAGTAGTCAGTGTACAGCTCATATCACAGTGTAAATATGGTGTGCCCTCAAAATAACTCAAAACACAGTCATCAACATCTATACTGCTGGCAACAAAAGTGAGTACACCCCTAAGTAAAAATGGACAAATTGTACCTAAAGTGTCAATATTTTGTGTGACCACCATTATCTTCCAGCACTGCCTTAAAGGGGTTGTCTCACTACAATGATTGGGTTTTAATTTAAAGATCTTTAAAAAACAAGCAGCTTTGCAATATATGTTCATTACAAATGTCCTACTGATTTTGAGTTAGCCCTGTTAGTAGTAGTACATCAGCTTCTCAAATCTCTATAGCAGCCGACCTGTTGATCTTTATCTCACTGGCTGTCAGGTCTGTATGACTCATCAGCCTCTGAATACAGGTCTGAGCAGAGAGCCCCTCCCACACAGAATGCTTCTGTAGTGGAGGGAGGGGGAAGGCTCTGGCTTCTGTGTCTGTGCTGCCTGGATTAACCCTGTGTGTCCCTGCTTCCTCCTGTTCTCTACACAGATTGAAGAGAGCAGAGGTGAGGCTGATCAATAGAAGTGACAGCAGTGACCCTGTGTGTTACTATAATCATGATGTATCTGTGGAGCTGTGACTATACTAATACTATACAGATCAGGGTGCATGTGAATGCTTCATGCTCTGCTGTACTAGTGACACATCCTGAGTATAGTAACACTTCACAGCTGCCCTGTGTCTGTTCTGACAGGGACTGTTTGTTGCTGGAGATGTGCAGATTTGTATGCTGAGCAGGGGTATAGGAAACACTTGTATCCCCCCTGCTCTGCTATTAGCATACACAGCTTCACAGACCTCTGGCTCCACACTCCTAGATCAGCCCTCTCTCTATGTCTCCATGGAGCTAACAATACAGCTGATACAGGAGCCTGCAACAGACCTAGGCAGGCACACACAGGGTTAACTCTAGCAGCAAACTCCCTCACCTGTACCCCCCCCCCCCCTGCTGTTATGGAGGAGAGCTGTCTGTGTGCTGAGGGGAGGGGGGAAGAGGGAGGAGAAGAGGCAGACAAGAAGCACGCCCCTCAATTCAACTGCCAGGCACAGAGATAGGCTGAAAGCTTGTAATGAGACAACTCCTTTAACTCTCTTGGGCATGGAGCTCACTAGAGCTTCACAGGTTACAGCCACTGGAATCCTCTTCCACTCCTCTATGATGACATCACAGAGCTGGTGGATGTTTTTCAGATCCTCAAAGAGTTCTTTGCCATGAGGTGCCATGTTAAACTTCCAGTGACTAGTATAAGAGAAAGTGAGAGTGATCACACCAAATTTAACACACCTGCTTCCCATTCACACCTGAGATCTTTGAACACTAACGAGTCTCATAACATTGTAGAGGGAAAATGGCATATTGGGCATGATTTGTCCATTTTCACTTAGAGATGTACTCACTTTTGTTGCCAGTGGTTTAGACATTGATGGCTGTGTGCTGGGTTATTCTGAGCGCAAACCAAACTTACACAGTTATACAAGCTGTAGACTGACTACTTTACATTGTATCAAAGTGTCATATATTCAGTATTGTCCTATGAACAGATAAAAATAGAATATTTTTAAAAAATTGAGATACTGTAAATGTAGCACAGGTAACTATCATTGCAGTACATGCAGTTAACCCCTTACCGACATTTGACGTATGAGCACATCATAGCATCGGTAAGGGGCTTTGCAGCAGGATCGCACAGCGACCTTGCTACACAAGCGGCGAGTGCCGGCTGCTAACTGCAGCTGACAACTGCCGGTAACAGTAAGGAATGGGACTGGCTCCATTCTGTGCTGTTTAACCCTTTAGAAACTATGGCAAACATGACAGCGGTATCTAAATGAACGAGAAACCGTGCCAAGCACCGTTCCTCACTCCATTTGGTACCTCCACGGCGAGATCGCGTGGCCCTGATCGGTTAACATGGCAGCCTGTGTGAACATACCCAAAGGATCACATTCCACTAATATCGGGATGTGCCTGGCGTGGGAGTGGTGTACGCGGGAGGTGCCTGCCGTGGGAGTGGTGTATAGATGACTTACTGCAGTGACATAACTTATCTCAGAAGGCATTGAAAGAGCGGGCCCTAAGAATGACTCTCTCTTCTGGGCCCAAGGTACTCCAATCCAACACAAACAACTCTGATATCACAGTTAACGTAACTTTTGCATCTTAGGGTATATTCACATGGCGTATTTGTGGCAAATTGAGTTAGTTGCGTAGTTGAAATTACGTGCTTGCTAGCGTGTAATTTAAACGAGACTACGACATGTAGTGACTGAGGCAGATTTCTGGCTTCTATACTTTATTATTTAACGTATAATTTATTATTTAACGGGGTATATACGCCTGAAAGAATTGACATTCTTTGAAAGCATGCCAAAAATTGGCCACCCCCCATTGGCCAGATGGTTCAACTTAGATGTGAGTATACAATTACTCATGCGGTATAGAACCCTTTCACAGAATAAATCAGTGATCAGCACAAGTGTCATCACTTCAAAGGGGATCTGTGTTTTAGACAATCCCTAGATATTAGATGGATACTTTGACAATAAGTTGATCAGGTAGTGTCACCCTGCTGGGACCTTAAGCAATAGGTTGGAATTTAAAGGGAAATCTGACTAAATGTAAAATTGCCATCACCACCACAGGGGAAATTGGCCTTTACATGGTGTCCATTTAAATAAACTGGTCCTCAAAAGCGAGAGATGCTCTTTGGAACCACTCTACCCAACATATGAAGATACTATATAGAGAATCCTTCACTATGATCTTAGTGTTTTTATAATAGGGTATATAACCATGGGTTTTCTAAACCAGAGAACCCCTTTAATGTACAAAATGACAGTTTTTTTTAGTGCATTGCAGTCCAAAACATACTGGGAGTTCGTGCAATCACCTTTCAATGCAGAGACAGTTTTGTAAAGTGATGGCCATTACTTTATTGTACTAAGTTTACACTGCCTGATACTTGTTTACTAGTTATATAGTATCAGGTTTTGTTTCTAAATTATAATAAAGGACTTATTTTCACACTATTGTGAAATAAATCCTCACCTTAATGTTACGTTTTAATATCAGCATCCAAATTAGAGAGTGCAAGCTGTACATGAAACACAGGAGAATATATATACATATGTGGATTATTTATCATCTCACAGTCATTTAACAATGAAAGCCTTAAAAGATTTAGATGCTTTAAATATCTCCAGACAGAACCCAAGCACCATAAGAGATGATCTCCTTACCCTTAACGTACTTAACAAGTAATCTCATTACCTGTGCTCTGCTTGACTCAGATGCAATTACTAAAAAATACATTACCGTGTTCAGCTGAACAAAAGAAAACAAACTGTTGACAACTCAAATTCTACAACGAGCTCATTACTTCTGACAGATATGGAAAAATGGAATTAAAAGATTGCGATCAGTCATGCCCAATTTAAAAGGATGTTGTCAAATATGTATTTGAACTTTCTAAACAGATAACTTTGCAGTGCATCGCTTATACTTAAAAAGAAGCGGTCACCACTTTCCTCAAAAAGAAATAAACGTAGAGCAATGCATAGGTCTTCAAGACCTTAACTGGGATTTGCCATCACAAACATCGATGATAGTTGATAGGATATGCCGTCAGTGTCAGACAGGTGCGGGTCCTACCAATCTCTAAAATTGGCCTCAGACTCTCCTCGTTCTGAATGAAGAAGTGGCCGCTCTTGCAGAATCACTCTGCATTCATTTCAATGAGAGTTCCAAGTACAGCTGAGCAGTTGCATTTGGCTGTACTAAGACCTCACATGTAAATGAATCTAAAGTAATCGCCAAACCCGGCCACGTCTCCATTCAGAATGGGCAGTTTCACACCTCACATTGATGGCATATCCCGTGTAAGGTCTCAAATTCCTGTATATGTCATTAAAGGGGTTGCATCATTTCAATAAATGGTCTTCAGAATAAGGGGACAGTGAAAACAAAACTTTGCAATTGGATGTCATTAGCAAAGCTGTCTTGTTTTCACAGCCTGCCTTATCTTCAGTTTCTGTAAACACAGTTCCCCAGTGCTGGTCGGATCCCACCTCCTGTCCTGTGGTTGGCTGATGGCTCTACTAATTTATATTCTGTCTGGCCCTCCCCCTTCCCCCGTGGGTCGGATTCACGGGAGCAAGCGTTCTTGTCTCTCTCACTCAGAGTAAGGGACCAGCAGGAATTTCACTCTTCACACCCAACAGAAACACACTGCAGCTGATTCTACAATCAGAAGACAGCAAAATTGTGCCATGGTGCCTAACTCTCCTGCATAGAAGGGAGATCTGTGCCGTTCATAGGAACACTGGATTTAACTGTGACAAACCTCCAGCTGAGAGAGGAGAAAAGATCATAGAAGACTGAGTTCATAGAAGACTGTCTAGATTGAATGCAGGTATGTGGTATTTAAACAGCTCTCACAAAATAAGACTGCAGGGAGAGGAACAGTGAGATGTGGACTCAGACAGAGAGGGAGGAGGGAGGGAGAACAGTGCTCAGGAGCCAGCATGAACAGTGAAGGGCGGGATGATGTCATCACCCTTCAGTTAAGAAACACCCAGCTGGGAGGGGAAGAAACGCCCCTGGATTTGTAGAGCTAAGAAATTTGAAAATACTTGAAACACAGGAACTGAAGAAGCGATACATTCCCTTTAAGAAATACTATCCTCAATTAACAAAGTGGATACTTCTGCGATTGACATAATTCATTTAAATAGGGTGCACTTGGCTCAAAACATTAAGAAACAATTGTCTAAAGACAATGGTACCTACTGTTTGTGTGATGGTGGTACAGCCTCAAAGTGATTATCCAGTGAACTATAATGTACCATTTTTATGTACCATTAGTGATTACAAACGGACATATTGCATTCTGCTGTTTGACCACAAGATGCTGCTGTTTTGAAAGTCTAACCTGTGTGTAATGCATGGGAAAACATGGGATTGGACATGTGACTGGGAGAAGCAGCCATCCTAGAGAGCAAGAGATGTTACTGAGGGACTGCAGGTAGAGAATCCACATGGAGTACCTTTCCTACAAGATCCCCAGCTGCTGTGGAATGTAACAGTGACTGAATTCTGCTGAGAGAGTAGAGGTTTACTTGCTGGGTCATTGGAAAAGAAGGCACAAAGACAGAGTGGACATCATGCCAGACCCAGTTGTGGACAGGAGTGACCGCCTTATTAGGTACCAAACTCTGACAGAAGGGCCCCTCATCCAGGCGCTGTGACCGGTTGCTAGTCCAAAGTAGACCCGGCTCAGTAAGCGTGGACACCAGTGTATTTGAGACTGTTACCAGGCCTGTAGTTAGATTACTTAGGGTCTCAGTCTGTGTTAGGCCACAAGCAATCGTCCAGGAACAATACTAGAGCAGATCATTGAAGTAAGCCTAACATCGGTGCTGTCAACTCCGAAGCATGCTCGGTCGATAGACATATTGGTATTTGTGTTCTGGGAATAGTGGGTATAGTTGGTAAGTTTATAAGCTGTTGTGCTACACCTAGAGTGTGCCCTCGATTGTTCTGGTTTCTCAGGCTATTAATAGGTAAGTAGCAGCCAACCTTTCCGGGCTGATTGGTAGGTAAAGTTATTGTGTATCCGGAGAACATATTTATGGTGGCACTATGTGTAGCACAGGGGCCTTGGCTCACACTTGTGTGCATGTAATTGCGGGGTTTCTGAGTACACTTATTTGTAAATTTCCGTAAAGAAGGAATTTGGTTGAACTAGTGTTGTCGTCTCTTTCCTCATTCATGACTTCGCTGTAATCTGGGGAGCCCACCCCGGTACACGGCTTACATGTATACATATGTTTCTTACATCTCTACATTTCTTATGTTTCTACATTTACAATATTTCCACCATAAAATGGTCTTTTCTGGGACATTGTATCTTGAAACCAGATAAACCATACAATGTCACAGACACTGCTGATCTGCAGCACATATAATTGATGGAAGATTAAACCAATTATCATAAACATTTTACTTGTAAAACATCTGTATTAGTCAGGAGTATACAGTGATTGATGGTCTAGATGTGCCAGAATGTGCAGCTCCTGTGAGTACCTGGTGAGGATGACTCCATTTTCTTTTTTCATCTGGCACACTGTGTATATCCTATGATCCGAAGCAGCTTATACCCTCAACATATAACATGATTTACAACTTCCAGCAGCTCTAACTGTTATATGTAAGGACCTGCTTTATCTGTGTTTGAGTTGTGCTTATTATTCTTTATTTGCATTATGATGGGTAATATTTTGGGGCTTTGGACCAAATTAACTGTTTTCCATGGGGATTTAACATATGATGGTTGTTCTGAAATCAGTAATATTGCATGTTTATAGGGAACACTATCTGGTGTGACAGGCACATTACATAAAGAATGTTTGCAGAAAATAGTACTTTTTTCCCCTCTCACTGGCACAACTCTAGTGGATTTTAGCTGCTACTGCAACACCAGAAGCAGTCATGGCAGGGAGAATTAAAGGGGTTTTGCCACGATGTAATGTTGACGTGGGATCCTCCAAAATAGGTATTTAATCACTTTTCTAAATATATGTGATTACAAACATTGCAGTCTGAGAGAGCTACAGGCTGCCTTACCTGCCCTTAGTTACTTAAAAGCTTCTATTAGATACGATCTGACAAGAGCTGCTGGCTGGGCTTGCGCAGAGAACACTTCTTATCTGATGAAAGGGAGCTGAAGAAGCTTTCAAGGCACCGGGTAGAAATTTGTTGTGTTTTGTATACAGAATCCACTAGTTGAAGTGTGATTATCTGAGTAGATCCCTGCTTTATCTTATGACAGGGAACATGAAGAAGCTTTCAAGAGGCTGTGGAGAAAGCTGTTGTCCTTTGCATACAGAATCCACTAGTTGTAGTTTGATTATTTGAGTGAACATTGCACATGATCCCTTATGCACGGCTCTGTGCTCTGGCTGTGTCTCTTGCTTTCTCAGCTCAGCGTGGCTTTGTTTACATTTGCTTATTAGCACATAAGGCACCTCCTGGCAAAACCCCCTTAACTGGTTTTTTCTACTTTATTATTTTTTTTTTTTAGAAGAGAAAAGTTTTTTTGTTTTTTTTTTTACCTTGCACTGCTACTGCCACTATTCAAAGCAGTAGGCTGACATTAGCAGGAGAGGGAGAGGTAAGAATTACTATAATTTACACCAGAAATTGGCAAAAAGTGTAGCTCACAGTTAAAATACATTTCAGTTTATGATGCACAGACAGTAAAAAAAATTGAAAATTTATTAAAAGGCATGTACTTCCCTTATCTGGTACATTTTACTTCAGAATATCTCTTTTTAAGACTACCATATGCAACTTCAATGTACGTAAATCTCCCCTTATGACTTTTAGACCACACTGTCCTTCCAGTGACAACATCAGAGAAGCAGTAGTTGAAGAAGACTTTGAAATATATGACAACTGATCTCTACTTTCTTTTAAAAAGAATGTTAACTTTTTAAACCTCTAGTAAATACAGTATCTGGTAATGTAATCGGTACACAGCTTTTAACAAATGTGTCATTACGTGATCAGGATAGATGTTTAATCATCTGAAAAACAAATTTACACAACTGCATGCGATACAGCTGAACATGTTGCCCACGGACTTCCATTTTAAAAAGTATGGGTAATTGGGTCGTCCTGTCAATCGCTTCAGTGCCAGTGGCCTGGTGTGCCATTTTGTAGGGAAAAAAAATGTAAAAGGGTAAAAACGCCAAAGCATTGGTGTTTCTCTTCAATCTCAGGATCGAAAGAGATAGCAGAGGTCAAATCCTCACCGATAAGGATGTTACACCAGGTCATTGTAATAAGCCATAACATTAAACAGGAAAGCCCCTTTAAATTAGCCACAAAAATATATGAGTAATATACAAATCTCTCTCTCTCTCTTTTTGTTTTTAGCCGTGCTTGCAAAAATGTTCATAGTATACAGTGCCTACCCAACTAACAAAATAAAACAAAACTAAGAAATACATTTAAGTGATAAGTCACATAAAAATACAACAAGCAGGGGTGTGGTCTACTTTCAATAAATGACATCACCATAGGTGTGAACACTCATATTGATGGGAACATAGAAGGCAACTTTAACTGAGTATTTTACAGATATATGCAGAGACAAAAAAAATTAACTATATACAATATGCTGATTTCCCAAATGGCAGAAACGGCAAACTATAAATTTGTAATTAGTTTCCCTTTGGTCCTGCTAAATCTACCGGTGCCAGAATGTTAAAAAAAAAAAAAAAAAAAAGTGTAATTTGGCTCCTTAACACTAATATTTTACCACTGAAATTACATCAAGCAGCCAGAAATAGTTGTACAATAATAATAAAATTAAAAAAAAAAAAAAAAAAAAGAAAAGAACCAGCAGAAACATTTATTACCCATTATGGGCCTCACATATGGATTTTGTTTTTCTCAGTATTGAATATTTTCAATGATTATGTCCATGCAACAAGGTCTTGTTTTTGTCATAGGAGAAAAAAAAAATAAATGCCCCTATTTATTGATGCTGCTAATAAGTAAAAATATTTAAAGAATATGCTGTTTCAGTTTTGGAGGTACATAATATTTATTTTTCTTTAAGGCAGAATTCCAGGCACAGCCACTACTGAAGTCATGGAACCACTTCTTGGTTCTTTGACTGAGTGACATGGATCTCAGAAGTGAGACCCCTACTTACCGAATATTGATATCCTATCCCCAAAAAAAAAATCAATCAGAAACATAAAGGCCTGAAATAAAATTAAAATATTTAATTTTATTTCAGTGTAGAAAAGCATACCACCATCGTGTTGACATGCTTCCCTATATATGAGGACCAAAGGGAAAAAAAAAAAAAAAAAACACTATGGAAATTGATACGGCAGTAATAAGGGCGATATCACAGTGAACTGCATTCTGTAAGACAAAAAAAAAAAATAACTTTTAAAAGTAAAATAATCTGCTGTCCAATAGATCATGGTTTCCTCTGGGTCCGTCATGGAAAAAGCATGCGTTTGTACCATCAAATTGGTTAAGACCATCTTCACTGTTTTTGGATGCATGACTATGTACAACATCAAGCAGGACCTGGATTCCCATAGAATGGGCAACATCAACAAGCTCTTTTAAATCATCTGGGGTTCCGTAACGACTGTTGTGAACAAAAGTGACAATCAAGTTAACCAAACACTAAATAACCATCAGTACAAGTTGTGTGTTTCTAAAGGTGCTATTGACATGACATTCTCACCAGATGTTGGTAACAACCCATCCAGTCCACACAGGCAAAGAAACTGAACCATAGATGTCCATAAGTTATGTGTAATAATGAGAAATGACACAGAGAAAAAAGTATTGAACACATGAAGAAAGTGGTGCAAAAATCTATGGAAAATCATGACACCACCTGAAATCGACAAGTAACTAGAAAGCAATCCTGTCACTCAGTGAAAAATATCAGGCGGTTCCAACTGATGTCCTATAAAAAAAAAGTCTCCTTACTAAGGCGCCAAGCACTAAACATCTTGTGATGGGTAAAAACGGTGAGCTGTCTTAAGAACTTTGCAACCTTATTGCTGCAAAATATATTGATGCCATTAGTTACAGAAGAATTTCTCAACTACTGAAGGTCCCAATAAGCACTGTTAGGGCTATAAACGAAGTAGAAAGATCAACATTTCACCATAAAATGGCTATAGCCAGGTGCTTCCTGCGAGATTTCAGACAAAGGAGTGAAAAGAATTATCAGAAGAGTTGACCAAGAGAAAAGGACCACCTGTGGAGAGCTACAGAAAGACCTAAAATCAGCATGTACTCAACCTCCATGGCTTGTATGCACACTCACCCTGCAACACTCCACTGCTTAATAAAAAGCATGTTCAAGCGTGTTTAGTTTGCTCAACAACATTTCGACAAGCCTGTAAAAGACTGGGAAAATACAGTTTAGTCTAATGAGATCAAAATTGAATGATTTGGATGCCATAAAACACCATGTTTGGAGACCTTTGTACGAATTATTAAATACATTTCAGAGGCTAACTGAGTATATTTGATAGTGAGCTTTCGAGAGGACTAGCTCTCTTCTTCAGACTGATGTTATACCATCATGATGTATAACATCAGTCTGAAGAAGAGAGCTAGTACTCTCGAAAGCTCACTATCAAAATATACTCAGTTAGCCTCCAAAAGGTATCGCCTGATTTCTTCACTCTTTTACTACTTTCTATGGCTATCACGGTACAACATTATACTAAATACATTTCAGTAAACCTGTTCATCACTTTCTCTCTTTAATAATAATCTTTATTTATATAGCGCCAACAAATTCCACAGCACTTTACAATGTAGATGGTATAATTACAGACAAAAGACAGATGTTACACAGTGAAAGCTACTTAGAGATGAGACAAGGTGTGAGGGCCCTGCTCGCAAGAGCTTACAATCTATGATCACTTTGTCATTTCTCAATATTACATATAACTTATGGAGATCTATGGTTTGATCTCTTTGCCCCTGTGGATTGGATGGGTTTTGACAGACATCTGGTGAGAATTTCATGTCAATAGTACCGTTAGAAATATATTTACTTCTTCACCCATTCTATGGTAAGTATATATTTGATTAAGAGGGCATTATGTAATGCTTCATTTCTTTGATTTTGTTGCTATAGAATAGAAAAATACTTGCAGGACACGTCTCCTGGTTGAGTGAAGGCCTGGCATCATAGACCCATGAAAACAGCACTAAGGTCCTTATAAATAGAGGAGGATATATTAAAGGGATTGTCTCGCTACAGGGATTGCTTTTTATGTTAAAGATCTTGCAAAAACAAGTCACTTTGCAATCTATGTCCATTAACAGTGTCCTACATAGAGATCCCCTCTTGTAAGGAAGGGCTGCATCAGCTCCTCAGGTCACTATAGCTACAGACCTGTTTGATCTCTCCTGACAAGATGCCAGTACTGGTTGCTATAGATACAGACCTGGCTTCTATTGCAGCCTAGTGGAAGCCAGTAAACACGCCCCTGAATTCAAATAAAACAAGAAAACAGGATTGAGGCAGATGAATCAATGTTGAGAACCCTAAGCAGTGTTTTCAACTCATCCTCAAGACTCCCAACAGTCATTTCAGGTCTCCACAGAAAGCCTGGCAATATTTATCACCAGTGCAAATGCACTGACAATATTGACACTGTGTTCTGGGAAATCCTGAAACATGACTGTTAGGTCGAGGATGAGTGAGAAACACTGTCTTAAAGGCAGACAACTGACAACACCATAAACAGGCAGAGAAAAGACCACCCTAGTGCTTGTCCACATATACATCTTATAGATATAGGCTGGAGCATGTTCCGCTGTGTGACAGTCAAAATGTGATTTCTACTTTTCTGTTCTAGAGCAGTTAGGATGCATTCACACCATGTTTGCACTGTATGTTGGAATAGGGGCCCGAGGACAAAGTCTGACATATGCCTAGCATACACTGCACAACATGAAGGCACCCTTAGTGATTCTTTTTGCTGTCAGTGATAATATCCAGCTCCATGTATTCTGAAGAGGGTGGAATCACTCAGTTCCCAAATTCAAATAAGTGAATAACAAGAACAGCAGGGGCACCATTACAAATATTTAACATTATATGTTACACTTTTGCATTTGTTTCACTTAACAGACAAATGCCCCCCTTTAGGGTGGTTTCAGACACAGATTTTATTTTATCTATTTTTTAATAAAAAGAGGCAATCCAATTTTTTAAATAAAAGCCAGCAGTAGATCCAGCAGAAAAAGAAAACCCTTTGGTTATATTTTCCATTTCCTTTTAGTCTACTTCTAATTGTCGCAAAGAACTACAGTGGCTGTTTTCCAACAAAAGCCATGTGTAAAACCACCATTAAACAAATTTATGGTGAATTTACCCCTTTTGCCTGTCCTCATATGCTGATCTGTCAACAAACATCTTTTTAAATACCTTGAGGCAGCAAAGAAACTGGTGATCTGGTAGCCGAAACTTGCATAATATGCATGCTCCATTACAGCCATCATCTGAATGCAGTTATAACCTGGGAATAAATGGCAATACTGTGTTAAGTCCCTCCAAACAGAAAAAGAAATTACTATAAAGCTATAAGATTACAAAACTCACACAAATTCCAATCTTCATTGCCCTTGCACTTTAACAGTATATTGACATGTGGAAGATGTGCTGCAGAATTTGTGAAAAATAAGCTTTATACAACATGGATTTCTACACACCACTGTGACAACCAGGGCTGTGGAGTTGGTAAGCCAAAACTCCGATTCCACTCACTCCTATATGGCGCATGTTAAGTTAGAACTTTACTGTGGTAAAATGGTAACATCTGGTTTTTTATCACCTTATGATACAATAATCAAGCTATTTAGGTAGAACACACACTGACAAGCAAAATGGTAACAATGTTTTGAACTTTTGACTTTTATGCTCTATTTCTTACTATCCACTACAGTTTTGTACATGAGACCACCATCATTTTATAGACAATCATCTTAGCTATTTTATACATAAATTTGACTTACAACTATTTAGCATCTGCTTAGTGATGCAGATTCTTGTCATGTAACTGCATTGTTACTGGTTTGTTCCTAAAAATCATAACGTTAATTTTTATTTTGATAGTATTTGGTAAATCCACCTTTGGCTTTCAACACTGTCTGAATCCTTCTGTTCATGCTCTCGATCAGATGCAAGCATTTCTCGACTGAAATCTGATCCCAGGTCTCTTCTACACGTCCCAATGTTGGTGCATACTGGGCGACTCACTTGGGTACAAATACAGCTTTTTCTTTAACTCTACCCACAAGTGTTGCGAACTGGGGACTATAGGAGCCAATGCAGCAACTCTACTTCATTATCATTGAATCATTTCTTCACCAAACTCAAGGCATGCTTCGGGTTTTTGTCCTGCTGGAACACTATGTCGTCCTTTTCATACCCATAGTACTCAAGTGTACGAAGTAACATCTTGTAGGATACTCACAAATAGCTCAGCATTGATATTACAACTGATCCTGGTCAAGTATCCAACGTCTTTGGCTGTGAAACAATCTGATATCATAAAGCTTTCTCCACTGAACTTGACAACTCCTTCAATTTCTCTTTGACACCTAAATTTCTCTTTTACACACCTAAATTGCGG
Organism: Phyllomedusa bahiana; assembly: GCA_025379985.1. NCBI lineage: Eukaryota > Metazoa > Chordata > Amphibia > Anura > Hylidae > Phyllomedusa > Phyllomedusa bahiana. The sequence goes on from JAODAL010007425.1 coordinate 119,569, forward strand.
TTTGTACATTTATTCTGTTCTTTTTTGCCCTTGATGACTTTTGTCTATAGCTCCCCTAAGGAAACGGGGAAAAGTGTTTTGGGCAGTGTGGCTGCTGTTGTTTACTCTGGTGACCACTGAACTGTATTGGATAGTGTGGCTACCATTGTTTACTCCATTGACTACTTCGCTATATTTGTTATTAGGCATTCCTTTCTTACAGGTATACATTTTTGAGGTGGAGCAAATTATTTTTTCCCCTGGTCTTTCTTTGGGACATATGACCTATAACTACACCCCCTCTTTTGTTTAGGGACTAATAATGATAGCCCTGCCAGTTAGGTGATTACCCTGCCAGTTAGGTAGCTCTTAATAGGGTTGAGTTTCTTATGTATATGTTTAATGATCATAAGTCTTTTTTGCCATATAATTAAGGTAATCTGTTGGGGAAAATACATTTGGATACCAATTTTTATGGATATTAAATGTTGAAATCAATCTATACTTCAGTACACAGGTATGGTTTTGTGGTAGAAGACATTTTTGTTTGTTTTTAGTAAGCGAACATTAAAAGTTCCGTTTTAGTCTAAAACTAATTGCTCAGTGACTACTATTGACATAGACTCATCTCACCTATTGGATGGTTAGAAATCAACTTAATGGCTGCTCCTCGATTAGAACCAGGGACCATTTTCTTTGAAATATTAATTTTTTATGAGAAATATTATCGCCACCATAAGAACCACCTTCATAGATGACCTCATATCTGATCTCATTTTAAGGCTCGAGAACAGCCTCTATACACTAACTTGGGTTGGTGGCAAAGCGATGACCATATGAGCAACATCTCTAACAATTTCAGGGTATAAAGGAATTGCCTCATGCACAGTCAGTTCTGATAAATGGTTGAACTCTTCTGTTTCTTTGAGAGCAAGTGAAAAATCTTGGTGAGATATGGTCAATCTGTGTGCTATGGGAGTGGAATAATTTCCCTTGCAGCAACACTATGCCCGCTCCATGTAATCCAAATACTTTTCAAAATTAAACTCATCTGATGAGGCTGAATATAGGGGAGCAGTAGCACTGGTAAGACCTAGTTCATTTTGCTCTTGGCACTGCTTTTAAATAATTGTTGTTTTTTTTTTTATTATATATTTTGGGAGTCGGTCCATTTTATAACGACTGCACCAAAATGGACTCCGACTCCACAGCCCTCCAAAGCTGCAAAACTTTCTACAACAAATCTGCAGCATATAAACATATCCTCTGGATATCTGGAACAGAGAAGGAGGGAACATTGTGGGGGCCTATTATTTTCTTCCCTTGTAAACATATGCAATAGGTTTTGTCCGAGGTAATAGTCTTCATTTGCTTGGATGTGTGTTGCCATCATATACAGATCTGAACCATGAAATAAAACTTCAATTATTTAAAAAATAAAATATTATCCCTATATGTGTATGCTTTCTTAAAGAATACAATGTGAAAATGGCAACCAACACTTTACACCCCTGGTTGTCTTCAAGAAATTCTGCTTCATTTCAGAACATTTTGTAAAAAGTGCATTAAAATGGATTACGTCTATAGAGAACAGTCTGAACCAAGCCATGTCTCAGCATGTGTAGACTGCATCAATGCGACTTACTATACAGTATGTCTATATGCACATACCTACATAAAAGTTGATTAAAAAAATCTACATTCAAGGTGTTGTCTCACTACAAGGATTGCTTTTTATATTAAAGATCTTGCAAAAACAAGTCACTTAGCAATATCCGTGTTCTACCTATTCCTAGGTATCCGCTCTTGAATGGGCTGCATCAGCTCCTCATGTCACTATAGCTACAGACCTATTTGATCTCTCTTGATAGGTTGCTGCCATTGGTCGCTCAGCAGCTCATCACTGCAGACCAGTAGAAGCAAAGAAAGCCAGTAAACCCACCCCTGAATTCAAAAATGAAACTAATAAAACAGGACTGAGGTAAGATGAAATGATGTATTGAGACAACTCCTTTAACCTCTACTTGATTTCTGGCAATGTTCCATACATTATTTTTGGTACCAGATAGTACTACATAATGTACTGGAAAGTTAGACAATCCTTTCTTGTAGGGTAGAATAAAAATTCCACCAAAGTGTACCAACCATCAGGTAAATGGAAAGGTGAGTGCAGTTAGTTTGGTTATTTTAGGACATTGGTTGGGCTTTAACTTATTTATTTTTAAATTGGAGTAGATAATCCCTTTAATTTGTAATTATGTTGCATCCTGCATACAGCAGCAAAAATCTTAGCTTCCTTGAGACCAGTAAACATGACTTTAAATGGAATCACCTCACTCACATTTTCAAGTGTGGTATAATTTGCCCTTTAACAACGAATTAGCTTTTCTTTTATCATCACCAAAAGAAAAAAAAGAGAAAATGTATATTCAGACTGTAGGAGCTCCAGCCCTCCCATTCCTCAATATTGTCCGCAATTCTAAGCTTGTAACCCACATACTTATGTATCTAGCTTAATATTCCATGCTGCAATCTTTTCACTTAAACTATGATTTACTGATGAATATTTATAAGTTGTAAAAGGATAAAATTAATAAGAAGGAAAAAAATAACGATGAAAAACATAAAAGTATTTTAGAAGCACCAAGAGGTAACAGGCGTAACTCCCTACAGAAGATACAGGCAAGAACATTGTCGGAAAAAATTATGTGTATAATCCAAGTTAATATAAAACTAGGTATTTTTCATTAAAATGTAAATAGCATTGCAGGCTGCTGTTTAAAATTAAAGCCAGTTTAATATTTTAATGTTAATGACCGTCATGTAAATGACTCAAAGGTCAGCCGGTGATGTCCAGAGAAGCCAAAACTGTACCATTTTTCTGTTTTAATAAGACAAAAACGAGAAAGATGCAAACACGAAGCCAATTTGACTGAATATTAACTATGCCCATCTGCATGTCCTGAACTTCACATGCACTTTTGATATCTACAAGGTAGATCATGAATGGCATCAGAAGTAATTGAGTGTTTTGTACTAAACCTTATGCTTAACGGTGGCTTTTTTCTTTAAATACAGTTCAAACACACTGTAATTATATCTTTAATCATTACACTGTCCTTACCACATTCAATTCCCTGAAGGAAGCTCTTGAAAAGAACAAGCATAAAAGCTGTTTTTTTTTGTTTTTTGTTTTTTTGCATTACTCTTCGCACAAGAAACACCTAATGAAAATAAGAGTAAGAAATAAGTTTCTCTTTTCTTTCAGCCACGTTTGTCACTTAGTTAAACTGCTATTCTGTGATATGAAATGAAGGAAACCTGAAGGGAAAACGGTGAAGTGATAAATCTACAAAAGTTAGAACAAATCCTTCTTAAGCAAAACTTTAATGTCAGTAAAGAGATCCTCCTTCAAATAGATGAGAATGATTAATATCAGTAAAAGAATAACCTTCAGGTTAATAAGAGCAAAGGAAGAAAATTTAATTTTTTTCGCCCTCTGAATTCAGAAGTTACTGTCATAATGTTCTTGTTCAAGTGTGAACGGACTGTAATTATTCTCAAGGTGTTTGTTTTAGCTGGTTTTAATCGAAATTATTCATCTAAAATAAAGATTGGAGTACACAGAGTAGGCACCCATACACACATTATGTATCTATATATACATACACACACATATATATATATATATATAACTAAATGCACACACACTCACTCACATATGTGTCCGAATGTATGTATACTTTTGACTTTGCAGAAAGTAATAAAAATAACTTAAAAATGCTCTCTCATTCTGCTGCCATTTGGCAAAATTAAATAATTTTGGTAATCCTAATTGACCTAAAACGGGGAAGGCGTTTTTATTACTTTCTGCAAAGTCAAAAGTTTACATACATTTCATTAGTATTTGGTAGCATTGTCCTTAAACTGTATAACGTGGGTCTAAAGTTTTGGATATCCTTCCACAAGCTTCTCATTTCACTGTGGATAATGACACAATATTACCAGCTTCTGCCAGCATCTTCACAAGGTCTTTTGCTTTTGTTCTTGTGTTGATATGTACATGTCAAACCAAAGCACGTTCATCTCGAGACACAGAACCCGTCTCCTTCCTGAGCGGTATAATGGCTGGATAGTCTCATCTTGATTGTACTTGTATATAATTGTTTGTACAGATGAAAGAGCCACCTTCAAGTATCTGGAAATTGCACCCAAGGATGATCCAGACTTTTGAAGGTCCACAATTCTCTGATATCTTGGCTGATTTCTTTAGACTTTCTCATGATGTTACACACAGAAGCAGTGTATTTCTGGTGTGCTTTAAAATACACTTACAGATGTGTCTCTAATTAACTCGGATATTGTCAATAAGCCTATCAGAAGCTTCCAAAGACATGACATCATATGGGCTGTCCCAAATTGTTTCAAGGTATAGTAATTCTAGTGTTTGTAAACTTTTGACTTTGCAGAAATAAAATTGTTTTAAAAAAATTCTCTCTTATTTTGGCATTTGACAAATATTAATAATTTTGGTAGTCTTAATTGACCAAAAACGGGTAACTTTTATTTCTGATTTCTATATATATTATATATATATATATATATATTATATATATTATATATATATAATATATTATAATATATATATATACACACATATACACACACACAGTACAGACCAAAAGTTTGGACACAGATTCTCATTCCAACAGTTTTCTGTAATTTCATGACTATAAAAATTCTAGATTCAAACTGAAGGCATCAAAACTATGAATTAACACATGTGGAACTATATGCCACCTAGAATACAAGACATATTTTCAGTTGTTTCAAACTTTTTTGTTAAGTATATAATTCCACATGTGTTAATTCATAGTTTTGATGCCTTCAGTGTGAATCTACAAACTTTTGGTCCAAACATATTATACATATGTTTGTATGTATGTTGGTGTGTATGCGTGTATACACACACACACACATATATATATATATACACACATATATATATATATACATATACATATAGACACATATATATATATACATATACATACATATATACATACATATATACATATATATACATACATATATACATACATATATACATATATATACATACATATATACATACATATATATACATACATATATACATACATATATATACATACATATATATACATACATATATATACATACATATATACATACATATATACATATATACATACATATATATACATACATATATACATATATACATACATATATACATATATACATACATACATATACATACATATATACATATATACATACATATATACATATATATACATACATATATACATATATACATACATATATACATATATACATACATATATACATATATATACATACATACACATATATACATACATATATACATACATACATATACATACATATACACACATACATACAGATTGCTTACCCCTGGTGGGGAAAAGCTTTGATCCGGCGCACTCCTTAACAAAGGACTTCCTCGTAGATAAAAAGTATTCTTTTTTATTAAAAGTACAGCGGACTCTTACCACTGTTCCGATAAAAACAGTGGTAAGAGTCCGCTGTACTTTTAATAATAAAGAATACTTTTTATCAACGAGGAAGTCCTTTGTTAAGGATGGCCGGGATCAAAGCTTTTCCCCCACCAGGGTAAGCAATCTGTATATTTTTACCGAGGCAAGC